>JAPKID020001879.1:0-14112 GCA_026931265.2 Tropidonophis doriae
ACTGGAGACGCAGCGACTCTACGACACTGTAGGGCAGAGGTCTCCAACCTTTGCAACATTAAATCTGAAGGACCTCAGCTCCCAGATTTCTCCAGCAGCTTTGCTGGCTGGAGAATTCTGGGAGCTGAGGTCCTTCAGACTTAAAGTTGCAAAGGCTGGAGACCCCTGCTGTAGGGCATAACATTTATAGAAAAAAAAAGTAGGTCAACAGAGAGCTGCTCAATTTTAATAGGAAACAGTATCTAGTTTTTGTAGACAAGTTAATTAAAAAATTTATCTATAAACTTCTGGACATCTTCCTAATTTGTTTCTTCTGATAAATTAAGCAGATGCATTGTATTCAGAGATCTGAGAGTAAGTTAGAAGTCAGTCAGCTGATGATGATTGAAGATGGTGAGGATGATTAAAAAGAGCTTTAGGAAATTCACCAGGGGAAAAGTCACTTAGCCTTTTTCTGTCCTGTATTTTGTTGCTGCTGTTCTTTTTCTTACAAAAAAGAAAATAAAACTGCCCTCCTCGGGGTTTTTTCAGAATGGTTTCTCTGATGTCCTTTATCTTATTTTTTTCTTGTGCTTGCGCTTCTAACTTCTAACATTCATAACATAAATACATATACACAGACACAAAATTATACATAGGTGGTAAGTATCTTTTAAGTGCTGTTTCCTTCTTGGAGATCTGGGTTCCAGTTTTATGTTCTTCTGTGGATTTGGATGATGTAAATAGAATCAGCAGCCCTGGCTTCCACGCACCCTGATTTTTAACAACATTTACCTTACTGTCTTGCTTCATATTCATGTTCATATTCATGAATATATGAACATATCTTTATCTATCCATCTGCCTGCCTGCCTACTAATCCAAAAAACGGGGGGAAGAAGAGAAAAGTGAAAAAATGAAAAATACAATAGCACAAAAAGAAAAGTTAAAAAGAAATAAAAATAAAACTTTCAATTTCCTTTGCAGCAAAGACAAGTATGATTACAAAATTATCTTACTCTATAATTACAAAAAAGCTCTATTTTTTTCTATTGCCTAATCTTTTCTAATCATCAAAACCACAAACCAAAAGTCCATTTTCTGTTTCAAGCACAAAGTCTATAAGAGGATTTCGGTCAGCAATAAATACAGATGTTGTCTCTAATCAAAGAAGTCAATTTAGCCATCTCTACAAGTCCCATCATCTTTACCAATCATATTTCCATTACACATAGTATCAAACATTTCCACTTTGGGGCATATAATAATCTCACTGCAATTATCCTATATAAAACCAAAGTTCCGTGACTTTTCCTCGAGGACTATTTAAAATGCTTACCTCAATTTTATTCCTTCCTGCAGTAACGGGGTCTGCAAGGTACCTGAATCTGCAGAACACATACATTCTCTCTGCTGGTAATTAAGTGTATATTCAGAAACCAGATTTTTAAACGGCTATGTCACAAGTGAAATTAGGAGGGCACATAATAATCTTGCCTCTTGAGCCCCATCTCAGAGGTGCTCCAGTTCTGGCGAACCGATAATGGCGGCGGCAGGAGGCTCCGCCCACCTGCCCAGATGTCATCATGGATGCTCTGTACCCCCTGGGCGCCCTCCGGGTTCTGAACCAATAGCGAAGATGAGAGCATTTTATGCCTGCCCCATCCTATGTCCTTGGAATAGCATTAAATCAATTCCCGAACTGAGCAGCTCAACACATGCCTTGCATCTGTTTTTCCCCTTCTTTTCTCCAACCTATATATGAACGAAGGAGAGTTGTGAAGATGAACTCAAGAGGCTGGAAGTTACCTGCATAGCTGTAAGAATATTGGCTAAGGCCTGGCCGTAGGTGTCATGGCAATGCACTGCCACAGCGGACAATGGAACGTCCATCATAACAGATTCCAGTGTTCTCTTCATACTGCCAGCGGTCCCCACTCCAATGGTATCTCCCAAAGAGACCTCGTAGCATCCCATGCTATATAGTCTTTTTGTGACCTGATCAGGGAAAAACATAGTTCTTTCAATTATAAGTGAGAGGCAACAAGGGAAATATCAGCAGTCTACTTTAATGTTACAAATTCACATGTGCCAAAGAAGAATTTCTGAGATATTAGGAACCCATTCATTTTTCTCTTCAACTGGTTCATTACTATTTCCTTTCAAAGATTTATGCAGCATCTAAACCTGATGGCTTAGAATTGCAAGAATTTTAATCACAACAGGTCTGGAAGGCATTGGGTCAGGAAAACAGATCTAGATTCGATTGCTAAATCAAATACTTGCACTTTATATGCATGTCACCCTGTAGGCCCTTTAATTCAAGATTTGACTAAACAATAGGACATTCTGCTAGGTTTTAGTCTGCCTAAACCAATTACGACCAGAAAAAGGCCAATTTGATATCATAGTATATTGTCCGCTTAACAAATGAAAACCAAAATAGACCCTGTTCCATATTCAGGTAGTCCTCAAATTACAATCACATTTGAACCTGGAATTTTGGTTGTTAGTCATAAGTCATCACCAGACCAAACTCACTTTTATGAGAGTAGTTGAGTAAAACACCATGGTCGTTAAGCAAAATCCAAACTCAGATTACCCAAAGGATAGGTTTTACAAAAAAAACAAAAACATTTCAAAACATAATCGCATGACCATGGGATACTGTACTTGGTCATAAATGCAAACCAGCTGCCATGCCCAAATTGTGATCTCATGACCACACAGGTGGTGCAGCAGCCTAACTTTGAGGACAGGATTGTAGGTAACTTCTACGGAGTCCATCATAACCTTAGAAAGGTTGTGAGTCAAGGATTATCAATATTTAGCTGAGTTGTATTTTCAGTCCTGTTTCCACTTTTAAAAAGGATCCAGAGTTTACATCCCTTCCCTCTTTTTGAGGGGAGGGAAATGAACTCATATTAAAAAAATATAAAGCATGAAGGGCTACTTTTCTCAGGATGAGGCTTTTCTTTGTTTGGCAGGTCAAAGGTTGTTGTCCAAAAAACAGAATAGTGATGAATCAATGACCACCACTCTGCTGTTCCGCCATTCCTATTCCAGAGATAAGCATGTATACACACATTCTTTTTTACAGGGGTAGTTCTTAGACTTAAAAACATATTTTCGTTGCTTCTGCAGTCCATCTACTCCTCAGATACAGAAAAGGCAGATTTTATAAATTCTATCAGCTTTAATACTAAATCTTGGCTTGAGCAGAAGTGTTCATGACATGTTCAGGAAGGCACCTTTATTGCATCGAATGAAGAAAATCCCCACCATATGTTTCACTTTCTGGCTTACTAACACACAGTGGGAGCTGATGCTTCTATTGTTATCGGAACCGACAGTTATTCTGGCTTCTGAAAATATACACACATGCTATATTTGATGGCAGCTAATAGCTATGACTCATGCTTCAGTATTTGGATTGGAGATGGAGGCTACTTATCATCTAATATATCTAATAGACAAGATGTCGTTAAATTATATAGCTGAAATGTAAATGTTTTTTTTAACCTTCAGTGAGAAGAACTGACTAATACCAATTTAAAGATTGGAAGTGCCTCTGTCAGGGTACTTGGCAGTTCCGTTTCAGAGTGCATTATATATAAATAAATATATGTCAAGCGTATTTCTGAATTCTCAGTTTTAATTATCACAAGGGAATGAATCATGCATGCAGCTTCGATATTCCTACAAATTTGGAAGAATAAGGAGTTGCAGAGGGATATTGAATACACACATGTTCTAGTTTGGTTTTAATTTAGAAGAAATAATCTTACTTCAGCAACTTTAGCTGGAGGGATAGTTCCTTCATAAGGGCATCCCAATGCACAAGACACATACCTAAACAAGAAAAAGAGGTACACTGTTGATATGTATAATTCTCACAAGCAGCAACCATGTTTTGAATCTGGTACATACCAAAAAAAAGTGTAAGGGTGGACAAATTTAGTTTGCAAAGTCAGACTTAAATTCTGACAAAAGAGAATGATAACCTATCAGCTCCCATTAAATGAAAATAAATCCACACAGAAAGAGTCCCCTACAGAAGTCTGGCTCTTGCATGAATATGATTGTTGCAAAGACACACACACACACAAAGAGAGAGACAGAGACACAGACAGAGAGACAGACAGAGAGACAGACAGAGAGACAGAAAGTCAGAGAAAGAGAGAGAGACAGAGATAGGCAGGCAGGCAGAGATATTTGATTAGCACAGCCAAATGCAGGGAGATCCCCAAGAATCTAGTCACAGATGCTGCTGCTTCCTGTTTATTATTATACTGTATATTTGAATATAATTTACACTGTTCATTGCAGAAGCATTTATTTTCATTGGGAGTTCATGTCTGAAGAACAGATATGCATCCTAAAAGCAAATTCTTAACATGGCAGTTGATATTTCCTTAGTGAATGTTGTATTATAAAACCACCAAATAATTGCTGCCAGAACACTAGGAAATAAAGGGAGGTTGTAATAATAACCTAAATATGTCTTCTAATTAAAGAAAAGCTTTAAAAAAGACCAGGACTTTGGATAGTTTCAACTGCCTTCCAGAATTGCTCGCCGCAAAGTACTGTACTAGTTGATGCAACGCACACTGTATTTTGAGTAGTTTTTTGTAATTTATTCAACAAATTTCCATAATAATAGGAGCGTTTACATCAAAACTACTATTGCTGCCTTTCCTCAATCCCAGTCCCAATATTTAAAAAAATATATACTAAAATAATTGTAGATCTATTTTCTGATTTCAAACTCCAACAAACATAGACACTGTTGTGGCCATTTATAGCAACACATTACTTAACATAAAAAATGCCCCTGCTGGTGAAAGAACACAAATAATTTTCATATCCTTTAAGCAGGTATGACACTTTATATTTTCATTACATTGGATGCTTTGCCTGCCATACTGAATTTTACAAATGAAGCAAAACATTTAATTTTGCTATATGGAAGTAAACTCAATCATTCGTGTCATCCACAAATGGACTGCTCTTTTACTTATAAATAGAGACACATTTGTGGAGTCACAATTTACTTACTTAAAAGATAGTTTCAGGTTGCAGATTTATGTTAAAGGTGAGTTTCAGATCTGTTATGAATTCAAAATGAAGAGATGGAAAACCTCACTATATAAAATTCATAGTCTCTCAAAGTATTATGAGTATCTCATAAAACTAGAGCGAACCTATGGCACATGTACCTGAAGTGGCACATAGAGCCATGTCACCTGGCACACACCGCATCACGCATTCCTCTTCCAAGTTTCTGGTGCACATGCGCACACGGTGATCAGCTGGCTTTCGTGCATGTGGCAGTGCCGGAAACTGGAAGAGCTGATCTTCCATTTTCCAGCATGAGCCTGCACACCGGCCAGATGATTGTCATGCATGCAAACATGCCAGTAACCAGAAGTCTAGCTGGCTGGCTTGCATGCACCCACTGGAAAACAGATGTGCATTCTCTGGCACGCACATGCCCCCAGGCAGCTCCTCTTCCATGTCACATCTCAGACGAGCACACATGCTAAGCACATGCACATGTGCGCCCTTTTCGGCACTCTGTACTGAAAATATCACCATTACTGAACTAGAGCCTGGGGCCACCTACCGAACAAAGAGGTTGAAGACTGAAAGAAAGAGTTGTGCCACCCTGTTAATTTTTGCTACACTACTACTAAATGATGTAGTGTTGGCTGCTATCTTGGGTATCTTAAGAGAGTGCTCAAACTAATTTATGACATATCAAGTTACTAATGTTTTATCATGGAGGTAAAACACATTTTAACAAACATTTTCAATGAAAAGAATAGGAAGATTCTATTCTGTTACAATCTGCTAGTGCAGGGGTCTCCAACCTTTGCAACTTTAAGTCTGAAGGACTTCCAGCTGGGAACTGAAGTCATTCAGACTTAAAGTTGCAAAGGTTGGAGACCCCTGTGCTAGTGCATTTCCCATTGGTATCTGTTTTGCTGCCAAAGAAAAATGTTGAATAGGACCTGGGTCTGATCAAACACTGTTCATATTCAAGTATCTATGGGGTTATTTTAATAGTCTTGTAAAGCTAGATCCAAAATAATAAACATTGTGCTTTACAATCCTTACTCCATTTTCATCTCACCATAGTTTTGAGTGACTCAGATCATATATAGAGACAGCTTGATTTGCCAAGACCACCCAGTCAGTGTCTTGGCTAGCAGTGACATGTTATTCACCTGCTGTACTGCCCCTAGTTTAATTACAATATATTTACTTAGGTTCTTCCTTCATGGATTGCATTCACATTTCCCTATCAGAAGAGTGTCTGCAATTATATACACTTTTATTTTGGAAATGCCATGGGGTAGCTTTGAATTCTTTTAAAAGACAATAACTTTCTGTGCAGTTTGCACTACCAGATCACCAGGAAGACTTTAGTACAATTGAACATACAAAATATATTTAAAATATTTTGATGGCTGGATTTTTAGCACATTTCTTTGAACTGCGGCCATACAGGAATGTTTAAAGTTGTAGGAAAAGTGCCACTGGACTGGGTGTAGCATTCCTGAATTTGTCTGATAATGTCTTCCTTTATCTCTTTAACATAAATATCTGTAAAATCCATTCACTAGGCCAGCTTCTTTGAGTATTGATACTCTATTATTCAGGAATTTTATTCACTCTATCATCCACGATAGGCAACTTGCTTTATGATACAATTCAAAATTTACTAAGAGAACTCTCTGTTTGCAGCACTTGGGGAAATCATGTTGATTAGTAATGTCTACTTCTAATCAGTTCTGCTGGAACTGAGAATTGTAGTAAACTTTGATTAATAATTGTATGCACTCTTGCCTTTTGTTGGTGATTGTGCCACAGGTTTTAAGAGGGGAGAAAATATGTCCTCTATATTTTCCCCTCCCAATTTGTCTCTAGACATGTTTATGCATGGAGGAAGGGGTGAAATGCTATCAGTTCGAACCAGTATTTCCATCAATCAGCTATGGTGCGTGATTTATATTAGCTAGAAAGCAGGATTTTCTGCTTTCTAGCTAATCTAAATTGGGTGGCACAGTAGAGTCACATAGACCCCTCATTGTTCGCTTACCTTTGCAGGAACACTCAGTAGCAGGCTCCATCCGCCTGCTACTGAGGACATCATCACATCCGTTTTTGACGCTCTGTGCATGCACAGAAGCTCCTGCGCATGGGCAGAGGTGGCATGTGCACACTTACATTGCTACCGAACCTGTAGCAAAGGTAAGTTGGTTTCACCCCTGCATGGGGGACACTTCCATGAGATAGTCTTCAAAATTTTCATGTTGAGCCTTCATGGCATAGTAGTAACTTTGCAAATACAGATGGGATTTTGTTTCTGAACAAAATATTTTCACAAAGCCCCTCCATCGAAGGCTTAGATTCACCCTATCTTGCAGCAGCAATTCAAAGCCTTAATAATTAATTACAGGTTGTTCACAAGAACCACTTCTTTTCCTCATTTAGAAACTTCAGCTAATTAATTTCATGCACTAGACAATATATGTAAATAGTGAGATTGGATGTATGAGTAATTAATAAAGATATTTACTTATCTTTTTAATAAGCATATGACATCTTTCAATAAACAGTTCAAGCCTTCCATATGTCAGTTGATAAACATGAACATATATCAATGCTGGATGACCTTGGACCAAAGCCGGTCCAGCTGTAGCAATGGAACTTAAGAAACCTCTCTAAAGCTTTCAAGGAGATTTTTTCTCCATTACATTTACTTACTGATGTTGATCTATCCTTGCAATATAAATTTTCCAGCAAAAACAGGATATAATGCTTGGAACTCTTAGCATGATTTCTGAAAGGTCCAAACTTGCCAGAATGTCTAAAAGGTAGACCAAAGTTGATGGTATCAAAAGCTATTAAGTAGCCTAGAAATACCATCGGGTCCTCACACCACATCTAGTTTCTATATTCCAGCCTAGGTCACCATCAGCATGTCAAAATAGTCTGAGGATTATATCCCAACCAAAAACCAGGAGAAATTTAAACAGAAGACAGTGGCATCCAACATCTACCGGGGCCACATCTTTTTTGAGCCTTTACATTCTTTACTCTTTTTGAACTCTTACCCAAGAATGTTTGAGACTGCCTTGCAGTTACAAGGATCTTTCAGGTCAAGAGATCTTTCCAATAAGGACCTTATGACTACTAGCAGCAACATAATCCACACTGATGAATGCATTAATCACCCCCATAATCATAGAGTCTGTCCCATCCAAGCCAAACGAATCATTTAATAAGGACAAGGTATGGGGTAAGACAGTGGTGGTCCTCATCTCTATGTATACTATGTGCTAAAACTCCATGTGAAAAGGACTAGCAGTAACCTGTCTGTCCTGCTGTAACATTGGAGTCCAAATCAAGACAAATAGCGTCAGTTTTTTCTGCAAATAATGATTAAAATTGTTCACAGCAATTTTGTGCCCCTGCTGTGATGTCTAGACAGAGAAAATGCTATGTAGAACAGAAAAGTCCCAAAGGTAATTGGTCTTTCTTTGTTTTTCCTTGAAGATGTTTCACTTCTCATCCATGAAGCTTTTTTAGTTCTCAGAACGGAAGTTTATTGGATGAGAAGCGAAACAGCTTCAGGGAAGAACAAAGAAAGTCTAGTTGCCTTTTGGAAAAAGCATCTTTGGGACAACCAGGGTCCTCTGTTCTATGTCTCCATAGACATAGAACAGAGATGCATTATTGGCTATTCATTGCAGGTACAAATGCAAGAAAATAAGTGAACACTCATTGTTGCATTGTCAAGGAAAGGATTTCAAATAGGAGTCGAGTTAAGGTGAACTGCACTCCTTATTTAATTCAATCCATCCTGAGCATTTCTCCACAGTTCACTACCTTAATTGCTACAAAATAAAAGACTGCTAGGAAGGAAAAAAAATCTTTGGAAATATCCTGATATTCAGAGAGTTCCCAAAATGGATCTTAAGAAGATGTTGGAATTCTTCAAACACAATGAATATATTGAAAAACTGCACAAGAGAAGCTATCCAACCTATGCATGGATTGATGTATAAATTGGGATTTACAAGGATGTGAGTATTGCTGTAACTCTTGCTGTAACTCTCTCAAGCAAAAATCTAGGTATAAATCAGTTTGAAGTGAAACACCTACTTTATCACAGAAACAGAATAACTAAGACTCAATCTTCAAGTAAGTCTTATGCTGAATGTGCAACAGAATAGACTAGGGTCTATACCCAAAAATTGTGCTGCAAATTAGAAATCTATCTCAATTTCTTTAGTCATTGTGAAAATACAGCAAAGAAATTATCACATTAATAAAATCAATACTTATTACCCTCGCACTGGAATGTCCATATTTCTTGCAGATTTAACTACAGCCTCAAATCTGTCCAGGCTTTCTTCTATAGTACAATTGATATTTATTTTACTGAAAGTCTCAGAGGCTGCACCAAACACGCACACTTCTGTTGCTCCAGCAGCTATCTACAAAAGTAAACAAACAGGAAGAAAAAAAACATCATTTTTCTTAATTAGGAACTATACAATTGCAGCATATGCATTCCTTTAACAGTAGTTCCTACTACGGTAGTTCCTGGCTACTGTAGCAAGAATAACCCTAGTTATAATTAATTGAATGTACATGAAGTCATTCCAAGAGAAAATTAGTTCCAGTTAAGTATCTTAAGATCTAGATAGTCATTACTACTATATGAACTGCTGCTAACTAAAACCTTTTCAGTGGTATCCAATATCAGACCCACTTACTGGAGCAAGGATTCAAGACTAAAGTAGAAAACATGAGGCATTATGTTACACTATTTCTTAATCTTTGTTCCAGTCTATCGGCTTTTATTCTGAAAGGTAAGTGGAGATGCAGAGTGAACTGAAACTCATTCACAAACTTGGAAAAGACAGAGTAGTGCAATTTCTGTCACTTGGGGGGGGGGTTGTCACCAAGCTTGATGTGGGTATCAAAAGAGGGAGGAGTCAGGGAGCTTAAAAAGTAAAATGTGGGTCCTGATCACCAGCACTCATTTACCCCCATACTGAAGAAAATAATGGTTGTACCCATTACAATTGGTGACAGAAGCCTGCATATTTGGCACTCTTCGGATAAACCATAATGTAGTTTATTTTGACTTAATAATTTGTTTGAATACAGGTAGTCCCCAACATACAACCATTAATTTACTGAATGTTCAAAGATGCAACGATACTGCAAAAAGCGTCTTAGGACCGTTTTTCATACTTACATTGCAGCATCCCCCAAAGTCACGTGAACAAAATGTGGACATCCAGCAACTGGCATGTATTAATGACAGTTGTAGTTTTCAAGGGTTATGTGATTGTTGCTTTTTGCAATCTCTGACAAGCAAAGACAGTGGGGGAGCCCGATTCACTTAACAAACGCATTACTAACTTAACAACTGCAGTGAACAACTGCGGCAAGAAAAGTTGTAAAATGGGGCAAAGCCCATTTAACAAAAGTCTTGCATAGCAATAGAAATTTGGGTCTCAACTGTGGTCATAAGTCGAGGACTACCTATATATATTACAGTTTATAAACCATGCCATAGAAATTAATGGGGACTAGAGTTCATTATAATTATTTGATCCAGCCATTGGAATATGATCTTCTTGACTGCAATTTCTCAGTTTGGGAAAGGACAGTCCAACTATTTTCCCAACAGCATCATAAGCAAGGCAGCAGTGGTACCATATTGTTCCATGCTGGAATGTTTCACCCCACTTCTGCCTGCCTCCTCAGCAGGGACATGATGTTTCTACTTTGAAGAGGTTGCTTTAATACTTGGTACATGTGCTGTCTCCACACTGCGGCAAGGAGATGTGGATAAGCCCCAAATTTGGCACAAGTCATACATTTCAAGGAATCTAAATCCTGATTAATGTCTTTTGGATTGAACTTCACGAATGGAAACTTTCTGTAATTTTGTTATTTCTAATTATACAATTCTTTGGACACTTTGGAAGGATTTTTTTTTCTAATTTCTATCAAAAAGAGTGCTTTTTTAATATTGACCATAGCAAAAAACAACAACACTAGTTTATTTGTTAACTATTAGCCTGACCTTATCTTGGGGCTGAAAGAAGGCAACTGGACTAAAGTGCCATGGACCTCCGCTCCTTCCGCCAAAAACTTAAGACTCATCTGTTCTATCAGGCTGGCTTAGCCTAATTTAGTCTTCCCACTCCAGTCTGTTAACTTAAATTGTTTTATTTGGTTTTAAATGGGATATCGTTCTAACGTTTTATAAATTGGTACAGGGTTATTTAATTCTATTTTAATTATGTATGTATTGTCGTGCTTTGAGATGTTTTAATTGTTCCTGTACACCGCCTTGAGTCACTGTGGGGAGAGGGTGCAGTTTAGAAATTAGATTAAATAAATAAATAAATAAATAAATAAATAAATAAATAAATAAATAAATAAATAAATAAAGTCTCCCAATAGGTGTCTGTGTATGAAGGTGGATTCAAATGTGCATCTCCCAAATCCGTATCATGCTACTTTCATTCTATACATACATGGACATTTGTTACATACATACAGCAGAATGGAAACCATGAAGATTAGGAGTAAGGACTGGATAACGGACTCCAGGATATCGTTTTATTCCTTTCATTACTTCTGTATGATCTGCCATCTTAAAATTAAAAAAAAAATCATTTCACAAGGTTATATTGCCTGATGCCTACCTCATGGCATTAATAAAGGAACACAAATAACACAACCCACTTATAAACACCAGATAAGCAAGATAAAACCGAGACCGTATGCCAGATAATACAGTCGGTACAATTAACATTTGAGCCGTTGTGGCTCAGTGGTTAGGATGCAGTACTGCAGGACTAACTCACTGTTCACTCCAGGAGTTTGATCCTGAGTGGGTCAAGGTTGACTCAGCCTTCCATCCTTCCAGGTCAGTAAACTGAGGACCCAGATTGTTGAAGGGCAATAGGCTGACTCCCTAAACTGCTCAGAGTGGGCTGCAAAGCAGTGTAAAGAGCTATGCAAGTCTAAGTGCTATTGCTAACATTTGTTCTCTTTCTCTACATATTGCACAGTTGTTACGTGGGACTAGGTGCAGGAGTATCTCTTGTATTATGCCACAAGTAACTGTGCTGTGGGTAAGATATTGAATTGAGATTTGGGATGGGCAGTTTGAGTTCTTGCTCAACATGAAGCTGCTTATTGACCCTGGAGTTACTCTCAGCCCAAATAAATGACCGTATTTTTGTTGTGATGGTAAAAGGAAGTGAGACTCATATGTTTACCATCTTGAGGTTGCAGAGGAAAGACAAGATATTTGTGCAATCATAACAAAGCTTTAAACCCTTAATTAAATAAAGAATGTCCCTCATAGCACCTAGGATAAGGCAAATCTTTAAAATGAAATGTACTTTATTTAGAACATAGATTTATGGGGCTGGAAGGGACCTCAGAGGTGTTCTAGTCCAACCCCAGGCAAGAGACCTTATGTGGGTCGGGACCCCTTTGGGGGTTGAACAACCCTTTCACAGGGTTTGCCTAAGACCATCGGAAAACACATATTTTCTATGGTCTTAGCAACCGAGACACCAATTTTATGGTTGGGGGTCACCACAACATGAGGAACTGTATTAAAGGGTCGCAGCATTGGGAAGGTTGAGAACCACTGCTGTGGAAGAAGCTTTTGGCATTTGATTTATTTTCTTTATATTATTTAAATAGTGTACTGTAAGTGTTTTAGAAAAAAATATATATTTGTAGCTCAGAATTGAGCTGTGTGGTTCTTGGTGCTCGCTGAGTTTCTTGAAGACATTTCAATACCAAATTAGGTAACATTATCATTACTCTCAATGGACAGTGACTTACTCTGGCAGAGTTGGTCGAGTGGTCTTGATGGTTGCTTTATTAGGGAGTTGTAATACTTTGCATTAGTACTTCTTTGATTGGGGTATTGATTACTTCTTGATTATTGGTTTAGTGTTACCCTTGGTGTTAATCTCTGCTCATCTGGGTGTCGATTGCTGGTAAGATCTTTTGGTCTTTTTGTTTCCTTTTTGCTTTTTGATTATTATTTTTTGAATAGTATGTAAATGTTGTTTTACATGTGTGTTTCTTGATGGGTGATTCAACTGAGTGTTTTTTTTTAAATATCTTCGCTGTTGTTGGAAGAAATGTCCATCTGGATTCAGTTCCCAGTGGAGAGAAAGACACTGAAAACATGGTGGCTGTTTGGAAAGATGGTTTTTATGGTGGACAGGATCACATGCCTTGAAGATGTTAGGTGATGAAAAATAAGCCAGAGATGCCTCAGTTTTATGTCCTCTCTGGGCTTTTGAATTTGAGCTTGTATTGTCAGACTCCCATGGGACCATGGAGCAACTATGTAAGCTGTCCTGAGTCCCAGGCTTGGTTGACTTTTGCTGGGTGATGATGTAAGGAAAGGGCTTTGGGATTCCTATTATGGCTCAGCCTGAAGGAGATAGATCTTTGTTGTGTGGAATAGACTGGCCCAGGCCTTAATGGCCCATTGACATATGTGGGGAGGCTGAGTTTCTGCCTCCCTTTTAGGGGAAATATTCTGCTCTTTTAATGTTTCCTAAAACATCTCATGTTCCTAGGAGAGGGCTGGGTGCTGACTTCCTACAATGTGTTTTCTTTATCTTGTCTGAAAAGGGAAACTGCTGCAGCTCAACCTTTCTTGGTAGTTTCTTCATACTTACAGGCACTCCCACATAGGCATGTTTTCATGACTACACACTCTGAGACACCTGAAAAATAAATAGCATGGGCTAGCTTGCATAAACTGGAATGAGATCCAGCTATTGGCATTCAAAGCCAACCTCAGCAGATGTTTCTTCTCAATGTGCTTCTTCATTTGGAAAGAGAGTGACAGCTGTATTCCCTCATTTTCTTTTATCTCAGCTATGCGTGTTGCAAACAGAATCTCTCTCTTTTTGTAGGGTGACTATCACCAGCCATCACACACACACACACACACACGGTCACAAGCTGTTTCGTTCATTACCCAAGAAAGAACGCACTTAAAACATAAGAAGAATGTCTAAGGCTACTTTTACTGAGTAAGAAAGAACAACA
>JAPKID020001880.1:0-14111 GCA_026931265.2 Tropidonophis doriae
ATTCTGCTAACATCGAACCCATTAACTCCCTAAGATCCTCAGACTGTGACTCTGGGACATTCTGATATCCCTCTTGAAGTAGTTTAGAGAGTCAACATATTTCCCCCAACAATCTGGGTCCTCGTTTTATTGACTTTGGAAGGATGAAAGACTGAGTCAACCTTGAGCCATTAGGATCGAACTTCTGACAGTGGGCAGAGATTGCCTGCAATACTACATTCCAATCACTCTGCCACTATGGCAAACCTTTTCAATCTCATTTATCTATGATGGTAATTATCATCTTCAGGGGCTTTTTCACAGGATGATTCCTATGAATTACAAATCTTGCTTTAATGGGTAATACTTATAATGGCTCTGTTAAAAAAATATTTTATACCCAAGGTTTCCTTCTTCTGTCTCCTGACATAATTAAAACACATGTGTATCTTGTTCAATTCTCAACAATGCAAAGTAGATAAATGAGAAAAGTCTATTATATAAATTGATTTGATTCTGATGAAACAGTCACCAGAGGCCCTGCCTTTTAGTCATGTACAATCATATACTGTAGATTCATTTATTTAATATTGCAATCTTATAAAATTCTTTGAAAAGGAAAATCAGTCATTCATTCATCCTGAACCATTTCACAGAAGCAGAGTATAGTAATTCATTTAATTGAGGTCAGTGAACTGGCTTCAGGGAGAACTGACAGAAGTGGAATTCTCAAGTGTCCATTCAGAGTGCTCAAATTTCAAATCATACAACTTATAACAAGTAAGCCTTCATGAATACCTCAGGATAAATCCATTGCTTACTTTCAATCAGGCATCCACAAATTAAGACATCTAACTCTGTCACAAACATGCTAAAACATCATATATTACGTACTTTAGTAGTGGCCCAGCATCACTATTTTAATGTAATGAAATTTTATTGATTTATAAGATTTATATAGCTGCCTATCTTATACAATATAACATTGGGTAGCTAATGGGAAAAAAATTCAATATAAATTTGATAAAAGATACAGAAACCTCACACAATTAAAAATCGTCATTCTCTAAACAAGGCACCATAATAACCTCACACTAATATTACATATGCTGGGTAAGCTCATATCCTGACTCAGCACCTCAGTGAACAGTATATATTCATGGTTTTTTCTGCACTCTGAACACATTTATACTCAAATAACTTTCAGATATTTGTTCAAGCATACCTCATCCAATCTGGGCTGGGAATGATACTCGCTACCAACAACTAAGTGACATTGCATGGTGATGCCTCATCACCCAAACTGCAAGGAGAACTTTTTTCAGTGGCTTCATTCAGAAATTACCATATTTTTTGGGCTATAAGACGCTCCGGACTATAAGACACACCTAGCTTTTGGGAAGGAAAACAAGGGGAAAAAATCTGCCTCTGCCTCCCCACATCCATCTGGTATTCATCTGGCGTGTTCAGCACAGCCCATTTGCCATTGCCCATTTGCCACAGCCCATTTGCCCTGACCCATTTGCCACTGCCTATTCAGTGTGGCTGCTTTGCTGCTGCGCCCATTCGGCTGGCCATAGCCTGTTTGGCAGCGGCGCAGCCCGTTCTAGAACAGCAACCAACCCCCACATCAACCCCATCCCCTCCGCAATATTTGGAGTATAAAATGCACAGACATTTCCACCCACTTTGGAGGGTCGGAAGTGCATCTTATACCCTGAAAAATATGGCAAATACTGAGGAGATAATAAAATCCAGTGGTACCCTATACTGGAACAAATATGATTCCAAACATCACATCTCATGATTACAGCCTGGAAATGGCTACTAATGAGCAGAACTACTAACTCCTAGTGCATGTAGACAATCCAGCAAGATACAATGGTCAATGATATTTAATCTGCCAAAAAGCATAATGGGACCAAGAGAGAGAGATTCCCCTATCAAGAAGAATGTTATCCACCAGGGTGACCGATGCTGTTTCTATCCCATGACCAAATCTGTTTACTGCTTACTAACAGGATTATTTGTAGTTGAATGCCACATTAACAACAACCTTCCACTAAAAAATAAAGCTTGGAAACTAGGAGAAAGTTTGCAAATATAGCTGGGTTAAGAGAGATTTTAAAATAGCTCCCACACAGCCTTCCATAAATGATCCTGATAACACAAAGAGAAACCATGAAGGAATCTTTGGATGCTAAAAGTATAAAGAACCGATGTTTTGCTACTCTTAATAAAATTACGGAGTCTTGAGGCTTAAGCCTTATCAGAGCTTAGTTGCAACCACTTCACATTTTGTGCTACCATTATTCTGGGCATCTTTTCAATTGTTTCTTTCTCTCAGTGCAATAAACATATGGGATCAATGATTAAGCAGAAGCCTTAAAGGAGTAACTTTACTGAATATGTTGGCTGTTTTCATATTCTAAAGATTGACTAAATGTGAGACAGAACTGCCTGCCAACTTGTCAGGAAAATTCGCAAACCACCTTTTGGAAACCATCGGGTGCCTAAGGGTGATCAATTTTGACCATGCAGAAATGCAGAAGAGCCATGAGATTCCATTTCAACGAAAAAGCAAATCTCAATACTGCAAAAGACAGATATCACTAGTCTCTATTTCCCAATTGATCTGCTTAGATGATGATACAGCAGGATCCCACTCACATGTCACGAAGCTGAGATTACTTAGAACAGGCCCATAGTTGCCATGGAGTTCTTGAACTCAGAAGCTCTACCAAAACCCACCCTCCCAGTGGTTGGAAAATGCAGTCCCCATGGCTATGAATTTCTACCAAATTTTTGGAAATAACAAATCCACAATTATACTATTATTTTCATCATATTTAAATTTGAGGGGAAACACATAGGTATCACTTGATATCTGATGTAATACTAAGATAAACAAGTGTACCTCAGACAGAATTCTTGTCCTCTCTGTCACACCACCACTTCCTTGCTGATATTTCTCTTTGGCCTGTTTGGAGGAAGGGAGAGGGAGAAATATTAGGAAATATTTTAATCAAGTGTAAAATTTCTATGAAAACGTCTCCTTTCAGCCAAACAATGCTAAACGTGAACATTTAGTACATTTTATGAATTGAGTTATAATATAAATATAAACATATAATACAAAATATTCAGCTAGCAATAACAGCAGCATAGTACTGTAAAAATATTTTAAAAAGCAAAATAAATTACCTCACTCAAGAGTGCCTGTGCAGAACGATATTCTTGAACCAAATGCTCCAGCTGATTGTTAATATACTTTTCTCTACTGCTAACCTTTTCCAGAGTTCTACTGATTTCATTATGAAGCTTGTCAAGATAGCCCTGTAAAAGTTTGGCAACCATGTTAATTATCACTCAAATGAATTGGGATCTAAAGTTCTGCTGAACTTTTAGTCAACAGTTCTAACATGTCCAATGGAATTTCTTTTAACACTTTTTCATTTGAACATCTGCCCATGTTCCATGTCTACACAGGCTTTGAAAATTCTACCAAGTTTTAAAATCACACCTGCAGCATTAGAGAAATACCAAACACCAAAAACATTTTAGAAAGTTCTTTGGAACACAGTAACACTATACTGGAAAAAAATATTTTCAAATTTTCAAATATTAACAATATCCAACACTGGATCCAAAGTACTTAATGCTATTTTCCTATCCAGCTTAAGTTTACTTGTATTGAGGAACATAAAATAAACCCTTACATTAAAACCAGGGTAAACTCTTTAGTTTCTCAATTATTTTGCAATTGAAAAGTTTAAATAATGAAATGGGATGTATGCTGTTAGACCTTCTGAATCATTTAATTATGAGTGTAAAATAATTATCACTTTGCACCTGGACTCTGTAAACACTTTGTAGCCTCAACAATTATTCATATTGTTGTTCTGCTTAAAACCAAATCAATGAATACTCTAATAAAAAAAAGTCGTGCAACTGTCTCTATCTCAGAATGCGAGCTAACAGTGTACAATTATACAGTGTTCATCTGCTCTTCATAGGTGTCAAAACTTAATATTAAAATTAATTATTATGTATCCTAAGGTTTTAAATCTTAATGTCATGCCTTCACCTCGGAGGTTAACACCATTTAATGATTACCAGCTAATATCTCTTAGAGGAAAAAACCTGATAATTCCAAAACAGTACAGAAATCTCATTTGAAAGAAAAATCTTTCAAAACATGTTGATCAAACCCAGTTACTTACAAAAGTCTCCTAAAATAGGCATCATACAAAAATAGCTTGTTGGGAGAGACAAGCTATCCCAATTCAAAAGGAAAAGAGATGCCTGGGAAAAATACTTTTTATTCTTTAGAAATGATTTCAGAGAGAAAGTTGATGTCATAAACCTTGGCAATCCTTGATGGAAATAATATAACAGAATGTTGTCACAATAATGCTGTAATAATGCAACAACATACTACAACTAATTAATAGATGAAGTAACTGAATTGATGCCAATGTCACTCAATGTCACTTTTGAATTACACATCAGACTTACACGGGTATCTTTTAAAGCTGATTCAATTCCATCTTGGTGCTGATGCATTTGATCCACGTGGATTCGCCAATCCTAAATAAAAATTTGAAAAATTTTAGAATTTAGAAAGAACCACTAAACAACCAAAGAAATTTAACATCACCAAAATCCCTTCTAAGTATGCAATTGAGATGAAAAATAGGTTGAACTGCTGGATACAGCTTAGAAGATGCCCTATGTACCGTAACAAGAAATGGATCATGAAAAAAAACAGTCTACTTCTTTGAGCTGTGGTGCTGAAGAAGGTTCCTGCACATTACTTGAACAATAAAGATGATAAGCAAGAAAGAATGTATAAAACCAAACATATTGCTAAAATCTTAAAATTCATAAATCCACCTTGCTTATTTTTGCTAAGAACATTTTACACATCCCAACATTTCTCCATGACAACCTGCATGTAAGATGGTACAGGTTTGCAAAGAAAAATCTTTAATATATAGGTGCCTCAATTGACTATTCAAGGTGCACACTTTAAAGATGACAAGTATAATAATAGCAACAGGAAGTCACATAATTTAGCAGAAATGTTCTGAATAAAAATAATAATTGAAGGTGTGGAAAGGCAGCAAGAAAGGAATTGCAATACTTGAATAAACTGAATAAAGTGTAATCTCTTTACCATCTAAAATAATAACTAATCTGATTTCCTAGAATATACTCCTCAAAGCTGCAGTTATCCACTGACTGCACTGAATGATGGCTTGAGCAATCACTATTTTTTCTGCCGGCATTGATTGTAATAACGATGGGCAGCAATGAAAACTTTAATACTGCATGCCAAAACACAGTCACATTTTTGACATACAAGATAGCAGCAATGTGATTTAGTAATTTCCTTGATATATAGAGAATAATTTGAGTATTTGATTTCAGCACCCCACAGAAAAGAGAGACATTACAATACAAGAGAGGAGAGAGTTGAATGAGATGAACAAAAGCCAAATTGCCAATGTTGATTAGAAATAAATGAAAGAACCATAATAAATGGAATTGATACATTTAAGCATAGTTAGATGAAGATGAAAAGTTATGGGTAAGTGTATAAAAACATTCAATTAAAAGGACACTGATAAAGAGTCAAGCAAGTACAAACAAAAAAGATCTATAGGTAAACAGCATAAAATAATAGTGTTGAGACATGGTTCAATAGAATATACTAGGCAAAGAGGTAAATTTCACTTAACCATTCATTAAATGAGAGTTTAAAGTTATGAAGGTGCTAATAATAATAATGGTAACTATGGCAGATCAAAATTTGACCACTGGGTAGCTTGTCTGCATTTACAATCACAGTGTATACTTCAACTTTCCCATATCTACCGTTCCCCCGAAAATAAGACCTCCCAGGATAATAAGCCCAATTGGGCTTTTGAGCACATGCACTAAAATAATCCCTCCCCTGAAAATATTACAACACAGCAGCAGTAGTGAGGTGTCCATGCCCACTGCCTCCTGCACCTCAAAAATAAGACCTTCCCCAAAATGCCAAGTGCTTATTTTTTTTTAGGGGGGGGAGGGGAGTGTCAAAAGAAAATATTTTCTTATTTTCGGGAAAACACGGTACCTATCTCCCACATCACTGCCTTTTTGTCATCCTGCACTCTACCACTGCCCCCAGCTGACCTGCACTATTTTCTTCTGCAACTGCTGACAAGACATGCCTGACTGACCCTTCCTGAACCAGAGGGGACTTGAGCGGAGGGGAGCATGACTACTAATGATGGTGCACTCCTCACAACTCCTCACAACTGGACTACTGGAACTGCTGTCACTAAGTGGTTTAATCTCATAATGTTTTGCTTAAGTGATGGAAATTCTGATTTCAGTTATGGCTGTTAAGTGATGACTACCCCTAGATAGCAGCTATAGGAAATCAATGAACCTTCTAAGAGCCCAAGTGAGTAGACCTAGGCAAATTAATAGATCAAAATCCAAGATGTGCTGCTTAAGAGTACTTCTGGTATTTTCAAATCTTAAAGAATAGATTTGGGGAGTTAACAGTGAAGATTAAAAAGCAACTACGGTAGGTGCAAATATGATTTGATTTACTAACTAACATTGGTAAATCAAGTTTTTCCTGAGGGGAAACTGAGGAAACTGAAGTTAAATGAAACCATCATTCTAATCACATCTGACACTCATAAAATTTACATGCCTTCAGTTGGTATTGAAAGTTAGGGTACCTAAATGTTATCTTAATGCTTCTAAAATCTATTCACACGTCTACACAAATTTCAGTAAGATCTTTGTGTTCAGCAATTATAATATGTTTGGTCTGAAATAATAAATTATTTATTTGTAGATTCTTACCTATGCTGGCTATCTGATATTAGTCAAGTATAACGTGCCTTTATTTTTAATTATCTTCTTTAGCAGAGGAAAAGACAAATTTAGAAAGCCTGTATATTTAACAGATATTATGAAAATAACTGAGGTAAGAAGAAGGTGTAAAGTTTTTCCTTTTCCTTAAATGAGCATTTTAGCAATTCTCCCTGACTTTCACACATATAGTGCAAATATCTATGGGGAGGGACGCTTCATTAATATACATGTATTTTTGGAAATTTTCAGGTGATGCCTTCTTTTAGCAGAGAAGTTGTTGACCTACTTTCATATTGCCTAAACAGAGTATGCATGCACATCGGTAGACTCTTTCTGAAAGATGTGCTAACTTAGAAGGAACACACTAAACAAGATCTTCCTTACCTTATTATCTGTTCTGATTGTGACTTTCAACTGAGGAAGAACACGTTCCACTTCAAGGTTCCACTCAGCTGCATCTACTTTAGATTCTAAAATCTCTTCCTGTTTAGACTCAAGCATGTCCTATCAAGATATTGGCATTAAACACACTAATGAATTATCACGTTATAATATGCAGTGATACAGAAAACACTCACCCATACACAATCTCAAATCTGTTCTCCGACATAAAGGCCAAAGGGTGATTTGCCAGTTATATTAGTACAAGCAGTAAACACTTTACAATTACTTTTAAAGTTCAACACAAACAAGCAGCATGGATTTGCTTTCTGATCATATAACCACAAAACAACAACAACCCTGTACTAGTTCAACAAAGAAATTCACACAGAAAAAAATTAGTTTATCAGAAAATAAATATACAAAGGAGTATTTATGTTACTGCTGCCTTTAAAAAAGCAAAGGAGAGAAATGTATAAACAACTAATGGTAAATTCACAATGAATTGATATTCAATTTATATTCTAAACCAGGAATCCCAACCACCACCACCCCCGGGGCCATGGCCCACTACCAGCCTACAAATAGGCTACACAGCCTATTTGGAACTGGGCATGCGCAACTCCACTCACATGAGCAGCTAGCACAGTTGCACGCATGGAGTTCTACTCATGTGAGCAGCATACTAGCGCGCACACATACACGCAGCTCCACTTGTGCAAGTGGTGGGCTGCACACACAAGATTGTGTGGCCCGGTTCCCCTCTCCCTCCCCTAGCCAGCTGCAATGTTGCAGAAGTTGGGGACTGCTATCAACTGACTGTTTTAATATGACCAAGGCATGATATTATTATAGCTCATATTCTTTTTGTTTGCTTTGTAAAAACTGTATCGGGAAAGTCAAAAGAGAGAGAATTCCAATTAAAGACTGGTATTCATCCATTAATGAAGAGAATGGCACACATATAATTGTGCATTTCCCTTAATTCATAGCTCCTTTGATTATCTGTACAACTGCCCAAATTGTATAAATGCTGGGACACTTCCCAGATAATCATAGGAAATTGTACAGTGTTACTGAAAGAAGGAGACACTTCACTCAAGCAGCAATGCATTGTGTTTGCAAATCAATACTTTAATAACTAGCATTCAGTACTAACTGAAGAAAACACTTACTGATTTGTAAGTTTGTGCCTTTAAAACATTCAGATCAATATAATTTTCCTCATTGTCTGTCTCTTCTTCCTTAAAAACATAGAAAATATTTTTAGCAGGACAATCAACCTTATGATTTAAAAATTATTCTATGAATGCCATCACAAAATTTATTTTAGATAAAACAAAATTTAAAATGCTATTACCATCCAAAACTATACAATATGTTACTCAAAGGACTTTTTGTCAAAAGCACTGTTTTAGTAATCATTCCCAAAAGAGTTTGCCCTTTGTACCATTAAAATATTCACTGTGGCCACTTCATGTAAAACAAGGATAGGCGATTTCCTGATATTTTTTACTTCAATTCATATCAGCCCTAACCCAGATTGACAGTGAAAAAAGGATTGTAGAGGTTACTATTCAAAACCTAGAGGACATTAAGCTTCTTATTTTAGATATAACCCATTTGTGAAAAGTATTGGCTTCCCCTGTCAAATGTATTTATATGGACGATGTAACATGAGAGCCAAGAAGCAAAGAAAACAAAAAACAGCTGGCAGGAATCCAATCATAGTGACATGTGAAAACCTGGTACTATTTTGACAAGAATTGCTGCAGGCTACATCAATGAATTTTTTATTTCATGTATTAACATTGACTACACAACTGTGTACGTGAAAATAATTCAGTCAGCAAAATAAGAGAGAAATAATGCTTTGGCATTTAAATATGCAATAATTTAAGCCAGATGTTTTTCTTTCTTTCCCTTATTTGTTTTATCATAGAAAATAAAATACAAAACAGTAACTAAACAAAATAAAACAAAGAATACATTTAACTCTAACAATAACAAAAAAGAAAAAAATAATGTGCATAAAAAATTAATTTTTTTCTACAATTGTATGGGTATTATAATAAATCCTTATTTTAACAGATTAATTGGGAAGATGGGATGACCATTACTCACAAACATGCATTAAATATTTGGTTTATTGCATCGAGGCTCACTAAATCAAGATTTCACTATATTCCTTCCTAAGTGAAAAGATAGAATAAGGTTGATTTGAAGTAAACTACACTGTACTGCTAAATTTGAAACAGGAGAAGTAAGAGTAGAGCCTAGATATTTAGGATAGAGGGGCAAGAAGTGAATTTTTCAATGCTTACTTACAATTAAGGAACAACAATATCTAATTAAAAATATTCTTGGCTAATTTCTATTCCATTGTTCTATTCCAGAACTGGACCATTTCATCTCTATGCTGCCTAATTTGTAAATAAACACAGGTCTAATTTGTTTTCTTTGTATTATCTCAAACACATTTAACTTATTTAGTGCAAAGAAATATCCATATACATCAGCCATTTTCTCACTTGCAGTTCAACCTAGTGCTAATTGGAATTCCCGGACAGAACAGCTTATACGTTTAAATTTGAAAATGATATCAATCATCTATCCAGTTTCAAAACTAAGTTTTATTGCACTAAATATTGTCTTTTTCTGAGTGCACATATAAAACTGAACTATTGAAAACCTAAGAAACATAAACATAAGGAAACATTCTTTCCTTCATAACAGTGGGAAATCAGTCAAGACAAGTTACATAAACTTACCGCAATTATTTCTTCTATTTTATTAAGCGTTAATTCAGCATCATCTTCTGTTATTGCTTCTTCTTCTAGCTCCTCAGTTGGATACGTAGGCCTTAAAAGATAAATGCAATATATGCAATTCTTTGAGACTTATGAAGTTACAGTGACATTTGTTTGAATTTTAAAATGTATCCCTTTTGAAAACATTTATCTGATATGAAGAACTTTCTGCCTTATTTTTCTATAATTATTAAAATGACTAGATACACTTCCAGCCAAACAATGCAAACAAAATTGTAACTCACTTTTTCAAATGCTTATTCCAAAATGCTTGTACGCAAACAGAATATTTTTTTTAAAAAAATATCTAAAATGTACACATGTTGGATGACATATATAAGCAGCCATGATTTTACAAAAGAGTTTTTCCTTCTCTCTCTGCCATTCAATTGAGTTTGATAACTTAGTATTTACAAATGTTCAAATTATTAAAATTGCTAAAGTTTTTAATTTATTTGGATAGACATTTTCAATAAGTTTCTAATAACACCAGTCAATGTAGTCTTAAATAAATCATGGACTCTTCAGTTTTAAATTAAATCGATTTGAAAATATGAGACAATCAATAAATGACAGAGAACTCGATTATATATAACCTTATATATACAAAATAGCAAAACAATGATTAGTATATGTGAGCACTGCAATTATTTCATATATTTCTTGCTAAAATTTCCATCAATAGATTTGCAAAAAGAAAAAATAAAGGGGGCAAAGAGTATTAAGATTATGTACAAAGAGAAATCACCATTAAACTTGGTTTACTAAAAATAAATGTGCAGAACTAATTATTCACTTAGTTGTAGTTCTCAAATATGGCATTGGTAAATTTCCTGGAGAAATAAAAGAGCTGCTTCAGCTCACTATTTTTTAGAGATAAAGTGATTACTTTCATGCTTCTAGTAGAGAATGAATTGCCTTGCAGCAAGATGGTCGGCAAATAAATTTAATAAATAAAAATAAATTCTACACACTAGTTGTTAATTAAAGTTCAATTTGCCTTCAAGGTTATTTTATTACAAGTTTCTGCTATTGTAGGGGCAATGATATCACTTACTAGATAAATCTACAGCCAATAGTACAGAATGCTGTAGTCTTTTATCAGGCCCAGACTTAACATATTCAAGCATGATCCATTAGAAAATAGTATTTTGTTGCTAATATTATCCTTGCAAATCTTTCAACCAACCTATTCAATCCATCCTGGGAACTGGCAGCTGAGGGAGAAGAAGGGTTTCTCCAGTGTGGGACACCAGCGGGCTAAACCCTTTCTCCATACTATTTAATATCTGTATGAAACCAGTGGAAGACAAAATCAGTTTTTGAAATAAAATAGCATAAATAGGACACTATAACTATGTTGATGATAGTGAACTTTACTTTGCACATCCCAGACCATGCTGAATAAGATATTCTGATTCAGGATCTGGGGGTTGTTAGGGAACTGATGGAGCAAAAAGACTAAAGCCTAGTAAGATAGGAGTGTTGCCTCTGATCTTCTGTGTTGTCTAGAAAGAATAATTTCAGTGATAGTATTAGACAGAGTTGTACTTTTGCTGAAGAAATAAATCCAGGATTTGAGGATACTACTGGATTTGCAGTTTGACTGGTACATCATTTGCAGCATTATTTCACCAGCAGATCCTAATAGCAGTGGCCTAAGCCATAATCATCTTACAACTTGACCACATAATGCTGCATGTGAGCCTGCCTTTGAGGACCACTCAGAAGAAGTTACAAATAATAAACAGTATTGTGTAACACACATTCTCTGGCCCTAATCATCATTGTGCTAAATTCTAATTCTAAATGCTGGTTATTCCTATAAAGCCTTTTATATAAACAAATGAAATTCTTCATTACACACACCTTACTAGTGTATGTGATCCAAATCACAAATTAATAACTAAAAACCGTTAGTTATACAAAAGTGATAACATTAATATGCATATTTTACACATGTAAATATAGATACACACACACATCATATAAACCTGGCACTCCTGCTAACTAATAAGATTTAAGACAAAACAACCCTAACATCTAATTTTACTAACCTCTATTCTCAGCATCTGCTGATAATGGTTTCTACCATTCAATCCATTTCATTATGATATGGCTCCTGGTTGTTATACAAGAAATCACTTCTTCAAAATTACAGTTGTTAGGTCATCTAGAGAAGGTCTGTTCAGGTATCCATACTCTGGATCATCTTACTGCTAGAGATGTATCTTTCTTATTACTGATATTTTGACTGTGAAAACTATTTTCTTCAGGTGTATTTTCAAAGCTTAACAGTAGCAGGGCTATAAACTTCCTGGGAGGGGGGGCGAGGAGTTATTTTACTCTATGTTAAGGATGTTTTACAAAAAGGATGATGTATTTGTCTATATACTATACAAAATGTGCTAATATGGGCAATTACAAAAATGTTTACTGTATATGCGCTTTTACAGCTACTAATTTGGCCACTTCTAGATAGATCAGTGCCCCTCCCTGCTACTCAAGGCTACCTGAGAGAGAACATGTAATTTTTTCTTGAGGGAAAAGAAAGTCCGCTGGCTTTTAGGAAAGTAATGGTGCACCCTTTCTTCAAGGAACCATTGTACAACTCAACTGTTCTGACAGTTTTCTCTAGTTTCAGACACCCCTTTTTAGGAAGGCTGTGAAAAAAGTGGTTGCATGGTAGCTTCAGAGACCAGGATATAGATGATTATCTAGACATTTCAGTCAGGACAAGATACAATACCTTTTCCAGCTAAAAGATGTGTATTTCAAGGCTTCTTCTGCCAAACAATCAAGAACGTAGCAAGCTTGTTCTCCATAACCGGACTTTAACTTTGAGGGAGGAAAATCGACAGTTCTTCCCTGAAGAAGAAGTAAACATCATTAAATCAGCATTCAATCAAATAATATTGTCTACCTTTTCTAGTTTAAGGAACTATCTATACATGTGAATCACCAAATATTATCAATATGGTACATTTATTTCTGTTGACCTGGAATCAAAGGAGAACCTGGAAAGTGTGCATTTACAGGTGGAACCATTATCTCTAGACACCTGCAGGGCTGTGGAAAGTCCCCAGGGAAACACCCAATATCCTGAGATGGCAGGTACCACCCAGTGTCCCTAAAGAATCCCCTATGTACTAAGGATATCTTATCTACTGTGTGCCAGACTTTCTGGGTGATTCCTGTATCTCTTATGTGCCAGCCTTGCTGGGTGAAGTGTAAGTTCGGGGCTTCCTTTCTGTTAGAAGGACCCATCTTTGTTCAGCTGAATAAATACATGCTTAAAGGCAATACTGATATTTTTTCTTTATTTTACCAAGCCACATCTCAAATTTGGCACAACATTTGAGGAACCACATGTCTACTACAGACTCTGTCTGGCTGATTTGATCTTACAGAATTGACGGAATTAGTTCAATCTTTAACCCTTCGATTCCTTCAATTAAACAAAGTTATCTATCAGGACCCCAGAAGTGTGCTTTCTCTTTAGCAGCTCCACCTTCTGGAACAGTGATAGCAAACCTTTTCAGCACAGAGTGCTAAAAAGGCCCTGCGGCAATGTTGCGTGTGTGCAACATCATCAGAGCCATGCTTCGGAAAAGCCAAACTTCCAGGTTCTAGTGGGCATGCACACCCGGCAATCAGCTGGGCGATGCCCATGCGCAGGCCAGTTTTCTAAATATTTTTCATTATAATGGAGCACAGCCAAACCAGAACATAGTTTTAATTCATACATCACATCAAAACATGCATGCTTAGGGAAATGTAGGCATGATTTGATATGCTGTCAAAATTGAAAAATCAGGCTTTCACTTTCAAATCAGAATTAGACATTATGATTTTAACTCGGTTGGCCAAGTACATTAAAATTGTTATCACACTGCCAAAGTGTGCATAGACAAAGAGAGACTTCACTATGTAGGTGGGAAGCAACTGAACAGGCAAGAAAAAAAAAGCTACTGAAAACTTATATACTTGCAAGCTCAAACCATACCGTATTTTCCGGCGTATAAGACGACCGGGCATATAAGACTACCAGGCGTATAA
>JAPKID020001881.1:0-14111 GCA_026931265.2 Tropidonophis doriae
AGTTGAGGAAATGCAGGTTTGGCAAATGCATGATTTTAAGAAAATCGTCATTTTCGTTCAGTTATACAGTCGAAAATAATAATACTGGCCTACATTGCAGTATTTTCTTAAGATAAATATGTAGCTGAACGTTGGTTCTTGGTGCTTTCTGAACACGTACTTGCACAATTACGTAATGAAATGCCTATAAGCAAGCAACCAAATTCAGAAAGCACCAAAGTTTCCACTATTCTAAGTGTAATTAATTTACACACAGCATTTACACACACACACACACACTACAGCGTGTACTGATTACCGATGTACAAATGCAAAATTTTGATGATGTTTTTTGGCAGATGAATAAAAATCCAGATAATTATAGAAGGTCAGTGAAGGCTCAGGAATCCCAACATGGCATAATATATATGCTAATCATCTATGCTAATCATCTTTCATACAGGAAATGTATTTGCCACTCAATGTTCCAGTTATGCTCTCTTAAATATTGTTTAGCTGCTAGAATCCACTTCAGAAATCAAGTATATAGGAAAAGTTGGCTGCTCTGAATCACCTTACAAGGAAGATGGGAGGCATAAAAGTTTAATAAATACCGGTAAATAAAATAAAAAAAGTTATATTAATCATATTTAAGGAGGTGGTAACCTTTCAAGAATATTTTGTTTGCCATCAGGAGAAACTGAAAAAGCAAATAATAAATAAATAATCACAAATATTAATATACAAATAAAGTCTTTTTTATTGTGTTTTAGGTGAAAATGCCAGATGTAGAGTTTTTTGTGAATTTGGGAGATTGGCCATTGGAAAAAAAGAAATCTTCCCAGGATGTCCAACCCATATTCTCCTGGTGTGGATCTAATGATTCCAAAGATATCGTAATGCCAACTTACGACCTGACAGATTCTGTGTTAGAAACAATGGGGCGGTAAGAATGTCTCTGTTGTTTATAGGAAGTTATTAAAATTATTATTAGCTGAGCATGATTGGTTCCCATTGTAATCTCTGTCTACAGAGTTTATTTCATACATTTAAAGTATTCTACTATTAAGTCTCTCCTTGAGGTGTCATCAGGGGTGGGATTCTAGCGGTTCGTACAGATTCAGGCGAACCTATAGCTCCGACTATCACTTGGAGCGAACCAGTTCGCTCCGACTTTCAGGTGGGCCCACCCGTCCACCTCTGCGTTACACTCACCTATATTCCCTTTTCTAAACCCCAGCTCATTGGCACAGAAATCCAGATGTTTTTAGCTGTTTTCCTCCCCAGCAGTAATGTGGAAGTGATTTCTCTGTAAATTGTGCATGTGAAGCATTCAGTAAACTGGTTGTTAAACTGGTAGGATCCCATCCTTGGGTGTCATCCAGTCTGAGGCATTTCTTCTTTAGTCCAGAGTTCCCCCACTTTTTTGACTTTGCAGACCAGCAGGGGGAGGTACAGTGGGGATGGTCCTGGGCACAGGCAGTGGGTAAGCGTGCATGCATGCAGTCGCCTGCTACTCATGCGAGTGAGGGTACCCGTAGGCATGTGGTCACCACTGCTCAGGCAAGTGGGGATGTGCGTGTTCAGATGCCCACCACTTTTGCCATCCGGTTCTGAAAGGTTCAAGGCCTCATAGTGGGTCGCAGCCCAGGAGTTGGGAATTCCTGCTTTAATCCTATCAGTAATAAGCATCTGGAGTGGCTCAGTGGCTACGATGCTGAGCTTGTCAATCAGAAAGGTCCGCAGTTTGGCGGTTTGAATCCCTAGTGCCATATAACGGAGTGAGCTCCCATTACCTGTCCCAGCTTCTGCCAACCTAGCAGTTCGAAAGCATGTAAAATATGCAAGTAGAAAAATAGGAACAACCCTTGGTGGGAAGGTAATAGCGTTCCATGCGCCTTAGGCATTTAGTCATGCAGGCCGCATGACCACAGAGACATCTTTGGACAGCGCTGGCTCTTTGGCTTTGAAACAGAGATGAGCACCGCCCCCTGGAGTCAGGAACGACTAACACATTTGTGTGAGGGGAACTTTTACCTAATAAGCATCTAAGGATGGGAAAGAGAAAAGCTGTTCATGGCAAAATCTTCTTTCTGAGTGTAAAATCTTCCTGAAACTTATGCCCAGAACTTCCTTTCTTATGAACGTTTTCCGATTTTTTCCTCCCTAAGAGTCAGCCTGGATATGATGTCTGTTCAAGCCAATACTGGGCCGCCATGGGAAGAGAAAAACACCACAGCTATCTGGAGGGGTCGTGACAGTCGTAAAGAGAGGCTTGAACTTGTGAAAATGAGCCGAAAGTTTCCAGAAATCATTGACGCGGCTTTTACAAATTTCTTCTTTTTCAAGCATGATGAAAGCCTCTACGGCCCAATTGTGAAACATATTTCCTTTTTTGATTTCTTCAAGGTACATTTATCTGTCTGTCTGTCTGTCCGTCCGTCCGTCCATCCGTCTGTCCATCCATCCATCCATGGATGAAATCTACTTACATTTGCTACCGGTTTGCAAATGTGAGCACATGCACTAGCTTGGCTCGCACATGCTACCTCCGTGCATGTGCAGGACCTTCTTTCTAGGAAAGCTAGGAAATCCTGCGTTCTAGATAAATCACACCTCACAGTTGATTATCAGAAATACCAGTTCGCCCGAACCGTTAGCATTTTTTTGCTAGCGGTTCAGGAGAACCGTCTGAACCAGTAGCATTTCAATCCTGTATCCTATCTATTTCATTTTGGCAGAATGTATGGCAAAAATATATTGGAATAAAAGAAAACATTGCAAGCCTCCTTATTCTCATATTCTCAGGACTGAGAAGGCTTCTGGAATGGATAGGATATTTTTTTTTCTATCCCCTATTTCTTTTTCCCCAGCCCCATCTTGTCAAATAAGTGGAATCAGCAGTATCCATGGTTGCTGAAATACCTTTTAGCAATTTAGTTAGGGTGTGTGACTGTCTGGAGTTTTATTCCTCTACAATCCATCTGTTCTGCAAAGTGATTAAAAAAGAGAAAATGCAATATTTCAGCAACACCCATAGTCCTTTGCTTGTCCTGGGGACCTCAGCTGTTGCATCCTTAAGAGCAGCATTCTCTTAAGGAAGGTAATAATGAAAGTTATTATCTAAGTTTACAACTTGTTTAAACTGCACCTAAACAAATAGCGCTGTCTAATAGCTAATTTACATCAGTAAATGCCACACAGGCAATAACAATCGAGGTACATTGCCCACATCAGAGAAATAATGTTCCAACCAGCCCAGAATATATGATAGTTGAATCTCTAAATGTTCGGAGCTTCTTCTTTTCAAAATAATGTCCTGCAGAAATTTCTGGCAGACATCAGTCTTTAGAAAGGAATAGTTAGATTGGGATTACAATTCACATGGGGCCAGTCCAGGGGTGAAATGCTACCAGTTTGGACCGGTAGTAAAACAATGCTAATGGTTCGGGCAAACCGGTATTTATGATGATGATGATGATGATAATAATAATAATAATAATAATAATAATCTTTATTATTGTACTAAAATTACAATGAAATTGGTTTTAACTTCACTGGTGCAAAATTATAACAGAAATAAAAAAATGAGAGAAAAGAAAAAAAGAAAAGACTAGCCTGTGCATGGAGTGATTGCGGTTGAATTTAAAAGTCTCACAGCGCAAGGATAGAAGCCATCTTTAAACCTGTTTGTTTGGCTGGCTATACTTTGATATCTCCTGCCTGATGGTAGACGTGCAAAGAGATACCAACCAGGGTGTGAATCACCTTTGAGAATCTTCTTTGCTCTGCTAAAGCAGCGAGATCAGCTGTGATGTGCGATTTATATTAGCTAGAATTGTCAGATTACATGCTTTCTAGCTAATCTAAATTGCGTGGCACAGTGGATCCCTCCCCACCCCTCACCCCGCTGTTCTACTTACCTTTGCAGACTCGGAAGGCTTCAAAATGTTTTTTTCTTAGTGCTGTGTGGGTGCGCCTCAGGCCTGCGCCCAATAGCAGACTCACCAAACCGGCAGCAGACCTCCGAGGATTTTACCACTCTCAGCGCCCAACACACCTCAGAAAGTTGTTGTGGGGAAAACAGGAGGCAGTAGTAGGTATGTTGGCTGCCTTATTTATAAAAGTAAGCATAATGCTGCTTGAGGTGAGGCCTCTGGAGGGGAGTAGACTAAGAAGATCTCACCTCCGCCCTGTAAGTCCTTGACTTACAGCAGTTTGTTTAGTGACCGTTTGAAATTGCAATGGCACTGAAAAAGTTACTTATGGATCTTTTTCAGACTTATGACCATTGCAGCATCCCCACAGTCACATGATCAAATTTCAGACGCTTGGCAACCGACTCATATTTATGACAGCTGAAGCATCCTGTGGTTGTATGATCACCTTCTGACAAGCAAAGTCAATAGGGATGCTAGATTCGCTCAACAATCGTATTACTAGTTTAACAACTGTAATGGCTCACTTATGAACTATAGCAAGAAAAGTCATAACACGGGGCAAAATTCACTTAATTGTTTCACTTAGCAACAAATTTGGGGCTCAATTCTGGTCATAAGTCAATGACTTTCTGTTGGTTCCTTTGCTAGTTTTTTGTTCATTTTTAATGCTCAATGTGTTAAATGTTTTAACATTCTAATGGTTTTATACTGCTATTTTATTGACGATTTAAGCCGCCCAGAGTTGCTTACAAGTGAAATGTGTGTGTGTGTGTGCACGCGCGTGCGTGCAAACCCACACATTTCAATTATCCCATCTGCATAAAATATTTTGTGGGATCTGTAAATGGGAGAGATAGAAATGCTACACTATATTACTGATGCTTTAGATACAGGTATCTTTGGATTTATAGTTGATTGCTATTAACAAAGGCAGGATTTTTTAAATCAAGAGCTGCATTTTCTTTGCCCTTTCAGATGTCATGTTCATTCCCATCAGTCCTACATATTACTCTGCTGGCAAGAACGGATGAATAATGGGTCCACATGTTCTCTACCCCGACTTAAAATGTAATTGAACGGCCATTGTGAAACTTAAATCTTATGGATGTGTTTTTTGTCCCTGTGCTAAAGAGAACTATAATTGGCTAAAATTCCTTATTTACACTACTTCCAATAGGAATTTGAAATTTGATAACCAAATAATGGGTGGAATGATTCTATCTGTGGAATATCCTCTACCAAGATATTCCACAGACATTGGTCAATATTTTAATTCTTGGGTGACTTTGATGAGAACCGCCAGTAAAATGATATTTTTATTAACGGTAGATGGTTTGTATTTTGCAGTCTAAATACCAAATTAATATTGATGGCACAGTGGCTGCATATCGGCTGCCATACTTGTTGGCGGGAAACAGCTTAGTGTTGAAGCAGGATTCCATCTACTATGAACATTTTTATAACGAATTACAACCTTGGAAGCACTTTGTTCCATTTAAGAATGACCTGAGTGATCTCATGGAAAAACTCCAGTGGGCGAAGGATCATGATGAAGAGGTAAAGATGCATTTCATTAATAAAAAATCTGTTGATTGCCATGTTACAAATCTATTTAGTTTGGTATTATGAAATACCAAACAACAGTGTAACTCACACAGAGGGAAGTTGGTTATATTTAGTTTATCCTGTAGTAGTTGCCAGTGATAACTGTCATGAGAGCATTACGGAAACTGTTGTTGATCTTGACTGGCAGTGCCTTCCAAGGTTTGAGGCAGAAATTGTTCCCTTCTCAGTTTAGCTATCCCTAGGACTTTTACTGAAGCACAGACTGTGATTCAGAGGAATCTGACTATTCAGAATTACTTTATCTAGATCAGGCGTGTCAAACTCAAGGCCCAGGGGCTGGATCAGGCCTGCGGAATGCTTAGATCTGGCCCATGGGGCTGTCCTGGAAATAGCGAAGATCCGGCCCACGCTACCTCTGCTAGCAAAAACAGAGCTTGGGAGCTTCCGAGCTCCGTTTTTGCTGGCGGAGGGTTGTAAGAAGTCGTCGCAGCCAAAAACAGCTCAGGAGTCCATTTTTGCTGGCAGAGCACTCAGGCCCCCACAGGCGCCCCCAACATGAATGCTTACCCAGGCCACGCCCATCCCAGCCGCCCAAGCAGGGGTGGGTTCCAGATTCTTTTACTTCTGGTTCGCTCAGAGATGCGCTTTGGGTGCGCGCACTTGATGTGTGCTAAGTGCACATGAGCAGAAGTAGGCGCCACCAATAGAACCGGTTTGGGCGCGGGCACAGCCAAGTTACTACCTACTCAGTTGAACCAGTAGGAACTCACCTCTGCTCCCAAGATCAAACACAACCCTGATGCAGGCCTCAATAAAATCGAGTTTGACACCCCTGATCTAGATCATTGTTTTGTAATGAATACGTTTCTGCTAACTGAGGTCACCCATCAAATGAAGGAAATATCATAGATATTTTGATATTCTATGGCAGTTGTAATATGCTGTAGATATATTTTTGGAAAGTTATCTAAGCTAAGATGTTCCTAAAAGTACTTCCACTACTTATTTTTTCTAAAATGTGAAATGGTCATATCCATCTTTGCAAGTAATATTTTCATGTATGGCTTAGGGCAGTATAGCAGTTTATGTTAGGAATAGCGACAGCCCTCATTTTGAAAAGCTTACTCAATTTTAGAAACAGAATCATAAGAACAGCAGAATTTAATAGAATGACATCTACAGGAGGGTGGAAACATTTGAAAGCATGAAAAATGTTTTGACAAAAAAATAATCAGATAAACTTAGACTTACTAAATTCAACAGGAACAAGAGCAAATAATTATTACTTTTATTTTGCATGTTGCAGCAATAGAGACAACAAATCCATTCCTTATATATTCTAAATAAATTTGGGGAAAATTGAAGAGTAACTAGATAGACTGCAGCTTACCCAACAAAAAGAAGTTTTCAACAAACCAATTACTGAAAAGGAAATGAAGCAACGCAAAAATTGAAATTGAATAATCTAGGACCAATGTACCTAAGACTTTCCAGGAAATTTGTCTGAGGATTTGATTTGGCTCACAAAAATCAATATAAATGTAGTATAAAATACAACCACACATGCTTCAGCCAAGATACCAAATCAATTTAAATGTGGCATTACCATTAACTGAGGTAATGAATGATAATCAACAATATTAAAGACATTGTCTTTCCTGGATGGAAGCTTTAACTTCTCTGATTTATACACTGGGGAACTACCCAACTCATCCAAGATTGTATAAATCTATTTCAATATTTAATGTAGTTTATAAGCTTTGTATGGCAACACTCGGAAGGAATCGTAATTGACCTTCCAACTGAATTAATACCCTCTGGTTGGACTGGATTTGTCTTGAAGAGCTATATGGTTTGAGCGATAATTTTGAATGCTATTGACAATGTGAATCAGAAAAGTAAGACAGTGGCCATGATTTTTCTAGATACAGAAAAATCTGAAAAAGGTTAACTATGATATGAACTTTGTTATATAGATAGGCCTATGTGATGCTATGTGTTGTATGGAGGCATGCCTTCTCTATAGCAATATCACTTAGACTTATATACTGTTCCATAGTGCTTTATAGCAGAGGTCCCCAACCTGTGGGCCATAGCCTACTACTACTGGACTGTGTGAGTGACTGGCCAGTGTATGTAAATGTGAACATGTGCACACACACACACACCCAATTGTGCTACCGTTGCTGTGAGGGTCAGGTGCTACCATCTCTGCAAGCATTATGCGCACGCAGCTCTGTTAGCATGCGCGCATGCACGGGAAAAGGCGCCTGCCCCCTCCCCGGGACACCAACCCAGAAAGGTTGGGGAACTTTGCTTTATAGCACTCTCTGAGCGGTTTACAATGTCCGCATATTGCCCCCAACCATCTGGGAAGGATGGAAGGATGGAGTCAACCTTGAGGTGGTCAGGATAGAACCCCTGGTTATGGTCAGAGTTAGCCTGCAATACTGCATTCTAACTACTGTACTGCCATAGTTCCTATAGTAGTGTCTTTATTCTCAAATGAAGTTTACTGCTGAAAACCAAGTGGATTCCATCCTGATGGTATCTCAGAGGGCCTGAACAACCTGGCTTTTCTCCCAGATTTTTAGGCCAGGGTGGTTGGAAGCCTTTGCAGACCCCATGACATGTTTGTTTTACTGACTCAGCCTCTGCCACCTGATTATTGCCATTATTATATGCTTTTTTATAGTTGGCTGCTATGAAGTTCCTTGGTCAGCGTCTAACAAGCAGAGTTGTTAGGCACTAATTCATTAGCGTGGCAAGAACTGTCCGAATTATCATTTTAAGATTGGAAAGTATTTCGAATTTGGTACTCTGTAACGTGAGCCCAGTTTTCCTCCTCATCCCATGCTGTGTGTTTATTCTGGAACATCAAGCCTAAGGAGCCTCTTTTTTTAAAAAAACTTGAGATGATATCAATGTTTTATATTTATTTCAGCAGATGACAGCATCTGTCTGATTTAGTATGAGCTTTGGAAATAAGCAGATCAGATTTTGTTAGTATTTTGATGGAAGAGAGCCAGGAAATACCAGGGCTGTAGGCTTGTCTGGGAGTCAAAACATTACTTAAAAGAAGGCAGTGTCTAACCAGTCTTTGGCTGCTGCCAGGAAGGCCATATGGATGCATCCATCAAATCAGATGAGTTGAGCTTGATTTGAGGAAGTTTGTCATGTAAAACTGAATCTAGTTTTTGATTCATAATTCTCATTTGGTATCATTATTGTGGTCTTCTTGTGTGCTGTGAGCTTGCTGGTGTTTTCTTGTTCATGTTTCATAACCATGTTAGATGGGTGGGTTGGTTGTTTATTTGTTTTGTTCAATTTTTATAGGTTTAGGTTTTATTAGTTTTTTATACCGCCCTACTCCTGAAGAACAGGCAGGTATTGAAATTAATTTAATATATTTTTAAGTTTTGTGTGCATATGGGTTCTTTTACATCTACCTGTTCACCGCCCCGAGTCCCCTGGGGAGAGGGCGCGGTATAAAAATGTTATAAATAAATAAATAAATAAATAAGATTGCTGCATTATTATCTTTCTATCACTCCTTTACTTTAACTTGTCCCATTTCTTGGAAATTTTTATCTTTAGTATTTGAATGGCACATATAAATGGCTCGACAGTATCACGTCATTAGAGCAAATTTACTGTAGTACATTGATAGTAGGAACATTAGGAAAACCTAAATTATACTTACCACATCCCAGGGCTCCACCAAAGGAAAACTCTTCAACCGAATACCTTGCTCGTTACAATGGAAATCAAGATGAGCTGTCCCATCAACTCCTATCTGAGTAACAGCTACAACAGATAGCAAGTTCAGTTCATCTTCATAGTCGACAATTTTGAAGGTCTTGCCACACAAAAAATGAAACATTAAAAAAAAAGCCAGCAGTGGGCACATTAGTCACATTTTAAAGTATCTTCTATTTTCAATACAAATGTAAAACATAAAAACAAGGAAAAGTTCTCTACATTTTTAAGTGCTTTTTCTCATTCATCTGGTCATATTCTACAGTTTCAATCCAGTTTACGTGAGATCTCTGGAAGGAGGCATTATTTCTGCAGTGGATTTTAGTAACTCAAATTCCAGTTGCCTTACTGTAAACACTGTGTATGTAGAAAGGCAAATGAATGCAGGTAGGCTCTCTCTCCATTTCATCTGAGCTTCAACTTGTACATTATCAAGTTTATTTAGTGAATTTGCATCCTGACATTCAGGAGTTCAATATGACATGGGTACATACCGCATTTTTTGGGAATATAAGACACACCTTTTTCCCTCAAAAAAGAGGCTGAAAATCTGGGTGTGTCTTATACACCCCGCCTCTTCTGCCAACGTCTAAAGACACACTTTTTCCATCTAGCTGGCCTGGCATAATTTCCGAGACTATTTTATCGACTGATTTTAAATTAATTCAAAGTTTTTATAAGTGGGCTTTAATTTGATTTTAGCACAGGGCGTTGTTATTTAATAGGATTTTATATTGACTACTTACGATGTATTTATTTTTATGTATGTTTGTATCCATTTTAATCTCCTGTGCACCTTATGGGAGAGGGCCGCGGTATACAAGTTTAATAAAATCTAAAATCTAAATCTACACTGAATACAGCATTACAAATGGGCTGTTCTTTGCTCAATTTTGCCCCCCACCCACTGCCCAGGAGCACTCTACAAGCCTCCTAAAGGCTATTCATGCCCCTTTTGGGGGAGGGGGGGAAAGGTCCATTTTTGTGAAAAATGGGCTGTTTTTGGGAGGTCTGCAGAGTGCAAAACCTTTTTTTTTTAATTTGCCTCTTCAAAACCTTGGTGCGTCTTATACTCCGAAAAATACGGTAGTCCCCCCCCCCCCTCGCAACTAAATCTTGTGAGGTAGATCTGAAGCCACTTAGTGACCTTCCAATGGCTAAGCATGGGATAGATCATAGGTTTGTCTTCTAATTCAAAATCACATTAGTTCCCTTACTATATGTGTGATAACATTTACAGCCCACTTAAGTAACAGATGGGCACAGAACCACTGACATAATCAGGATTTGATTTGCAACGTACATTCCGTTGTAGCGCAAGAGATGGAGAGACGTTTTGGGAAAAACAACAAGGCAGTAACTACCCAAATAAATACTGCACATAACTGTTAACAATGAAATCATCACACAGACAACTCATATAGGCATCCCATGTTTTAAGATTTATTCTAAAATGGATTGCAGAAATTTTTGCATTCATGCCCCCCAATTAAATACAGGCAAGTATTTTAAATAACTTCCTTCTGTAAAATATAATTTAAGGCTGTAAAATCAAAGAAAAGGTATGCTTTAGGTAAAACCTAGGGTCTTGCTTCTCTCTGATCTCTTTTTAAATTTGGCAATATAAATGAATTACAGATTCTAAAAGCCTCAAACAGTTCTTGCTATGTTTTCAACCCCCCACCCCCCAACTACATTCATTTCCATGGAAACAAGGCTGGAAATGGTTTCCAGAAGCTGAGGAATTAGAATTCTTGTGGCTGTGTCATCTCGGCTACAGTTCCTAATAGAAAGTGAAAAATGGTTTCCAAAAATACATTGCTAATGATGTAGGGACACATTGCTCAGCTCAGATCTCAACTGTTTTCTTTGCATTATTTATCATCTTTTTGTGACCTGCATACTCTTCAACAGCATAGAATTGGTCTCCGCCAAGACCTTGCGAGATTAAGTGGATAATCAACAACCAAAGTTAATTCCTCACATCTCTTTCCAGGATTCCTAAAGCAACAATCCAGTTTAAATTACTAGAATGTAACAGTCCTCATATTCTTTAAGTCCTATTAACACAATAATAATAAGATCCCTCACAAATCAGAGGTCAACGATAAAATGAAAATGCTTGGTTTATCTCTCTCTCTCTCTCCTGCAAAAGAGAGCAATCCCCAACATATTCCTGGAGATATCAATTAAGAAATTATGGCATATAAACACAAACATTTTGTAGGCATGTGCAAACTTTACCCTGCCAATGTGGGTCATTCCTCTGATTGCTTTATTCAGGATCAAATGATTGCCAACTATCTAAAACTGAATTTACCTCTTGCTCAGGATCATCATCCAATAATTTAAAACGCTTCTTCACTATTCGGCCAGATGCTGTTACTGTTACAGAGTTGTTCACCTTTGTTATGAAAAATATGAAGATTAGAGAGGGTTTTTTTGTAATTCTTTTTTTTATTTTTAAACAAGCATAGACAAAGATAAAAACTTCTTCCGGTATGTTCAGTGGTTTTTGTGCATCCTTTCCATAGTCATCACTTAAACTTTATATAAAGTCACATATTGTCAATCAAGAAAGAGTGCAGAGAAGAGCAACAAAGATGATTAGGGGACTGGAGGCTAAAACATATGAGGAATGGTTGCAGGAACTGGGTATGTCTAGTTTAATGAAAAGAAGGACTGGGGAGACATGATAACAGTGTTCCAATATCTCAGCAATTGCCACAAAGAAGAGGGAGTCAAGCTATTCTCCAAAGCACCTGAGGGTAGAACAAGAAACAATGGATGGAAACTAATCAAGGAGAGAAGCAACCAAGAACTAAGGAGAAATGTTCTGAAAGTGAGAACAATGAATCAGTGGAACAATTTGCCTCCAGAACTTGTGGGTACTCCAACATTGGAGGTTTTTAAGACGAGATAGGACAACCATTTGACGGGAATGCTATAGGGCAGTGTTTTTCAACCTTGGCGACTTTAAGTCCTGTGGACTTCAATTCCCAGCTATGTTGGCTGGGAGTTTCTGGGAGTTGAAGTCCACAGGACTTAAAGTCACCAAGGTTGAGAAACACTGCTATAGGATTTCTTCCTTGAAAACCTCCAAGGTCCCTTCCAACTCTGTTATTTGTTTCCTCCTTCCCAATGTTTGACTTTGACTCCTAGCTTGTTAGGAACAAGAAGGGGAAGACCTGGCCTTTCTGTTCTGCCGCAACGGCTGAGCCATGATTCTGGTTAATTGTATATGTATTTCACTTATTCCATTCACTTGCTTTTCTCCCTCCCTATTTTTGCTTTAATATCACCATCCAGAGTAATCCCTTTGGTCCCAAGGATGTCATAGAACTGGGCAATATTGCTATATTCTGTTCTTCATTTGACCCAATCTAAACTATTTTCAGGCAGCAATTAAAAGTACTTTCTGTAAAGGCAGGATTGAACAGTTGTGGTTAGAATTCACAAATAAAGACTAGACAGTCTCATATTCAGTAGAGTATTTGCTTTGTTAAGTCTGTACAAGCTTGTGGAATGCTTATCCAAACATAGGCACCTTGGTACATTTTTTTTTAACAAATGAAGGTATCCATATAATTTGGTTCATTTGGACTCTGATACCATAAGATGCATAATATCACTCGGCTCTCCCTCCTTGGCATTGTTGAATGCAAAACATTTGGAAATGCCTATTTCTACCTATTTTGGAAAAGAGGTGCTGGACATGGGAGATTTTTATTCTAAATGGGTTCTCCAATCAAAATAATTTTATAGAAAAGTTCTATGTGTAAGTAGACCATTGCTTCAGCAGTGTAATCTCTCACTTAATTTAAGTGTATTTTTAAAACACCTCAACGCAAATATTTTTTGTCTGGTTGTAGGGAATATGTTGAAGAAAAGATAGTGAATTTTGCAAGGCAGAATCCTGGGATTGTGGTTTATGTAAACCCAAAGAACTGCAGGACCCCCTCATTGGTTGCTGAATTCTGTGAGTATGGAATGTAATACTGAATAAAACTAAACAGAGAATAATCTGTTTTTTACTGCCATTAACCAAGAAATCTGCTCCTAAAATTTAAAGTATTTTAGAAGATGGACTCAGTTCCCTCTTAAAACATAGTCAGGGTAGTTTTCTATTTAGCCAAACTTTTCAGTTGGCATGATCTAATTGTTTCAGTGAAAATGTGAGTGTTATTTAAGCCTGTGTGGACAGAAAGATTATAAATATGGAAAACAAAATGAATCAATCAATCAATCAATCAATCAATCAATCAATCACGGGTGTTCTTTTAATAAGATTATGTAAGCACAGATACCTTCATTTTCTTGCAAAACAGTCAGCAGTAAAAACTTGACTTCTATCTGTAACTCTATTCTATCTAAAACTATCCCCAATATGACAGTGCCCTGATGTATTGAGATTGGAACTCCTAGAATTCTTTTGACGCTGCAAGGAAACAATATTGCGAGCTGCAGTCTCAAACCATCTTGATAGAATAATTAAATAGAAATGGCTGTATCTTCATTGGAAATTCTGAACAAGCTAGTTTACATTATTAAAACATAAAATTGCAGAGATTGAGGAACTAGAAATCCAAGTTATCCAGTTAAATATGTCTTCTAAGATGGAACAAAGTTTTAAACAAATTTTCTTTCTAGTGAATGGAACTGTGAAGGAGGAGCCTTTAACTAGCAAGACTGCAGAAGAGATTGCAGATATTGTCCAAAAGATGGCTAACCAGTCTGGCCTAGAAATCATTCGTATCCGAAAACCTTTCCATACAGATAACCCCAGTATCCAAGGCCAGTGGCATCCTTTCACAAATAAGCCCAGCATGCTGAATGTGCAAACCATAGGAGCCAGACTCCAGTCAC
>JAPKID020001883.1:0-14110 GCA_026931265.2 Tropidonophis doriae
TAGCAATTCCACCAGGTCAGGACCAGAAGTGAGACAGCGAAGTATTTCCTTCATTCCATCTTAGGCCACTCTAGGACTTCATCATTTGTAGCTACTTCCTCCTTACAGTTATAGAAGTTGCTTTAAAAAAGTTTCCTTTCCCCTCTTCTATCACATCCATTAAGCTGTTAACTAAAACACCGTAAAGTGTAAACATTGTTGAACAATGAGTTGCCCTGAGTGCAGTGGCAGAAAGCATATAAATCTACTTTGCTAGGAAGCAAATAGCTACTACACACATGAACTGTCATGTGTGATCTAACAAATAATGATAGAATGGGCTTTGTGCTCCCTGGGCGCTTTAAAAATTCTGAGATGCTCAAAGCTGGAATGTTCATTTGAGCAACTCACCCTCCTCCCCCCCAAAACTTTATTTCATAACATTCCATGGTAATCTGCCCCCCCCTTTATACATTAATAGGAATGTGTGCAGAATTATTGGAATAACACTTGAAATATTATTAGTTCATCTAATAGCTTCAAATATTGAGCTATTTTGCAATGGGATCTCCTCCATGTATAAGGTCTAGGACAATTGCTCTCATTCTGCCCTGTATAAGAAAGCATCTATATTCTTTTCTGCTGGATCTGTGTCATCTCTCACATTGATGGCTAAGTTAACATTCTGTTTCCCTCTGCAGATTCAAAAAATAATACATTGCTAGTGTTTCTTTTTGTTTTTGTTATGTCATATAGCAAAGCTCCACTGCCATCAAGATTCCTAGTTTTGGTATTTTGATAAGTCTGCATTTTAGCAGTTTTCATACTTATGACATGATGGCATATTCTTATCTTCTCCCAGGATCTCAAAAGGTAGAAGGCAGGATGTGCCAAGAATTTCCAGTATGATTGCACAGGCCATCTATTCAAGCACCAGGCAGGGATATATTGATATTTTTTTTCAAAGATGGCATTCACTGCTAGAATGGCATTTCCATGCCCATAGATGCAAGGCTACTGACACAAGAATGCATAAAAATGGCTTGTGTTTGTTTGTCAGTTATGGTGTCAGGTGTACCTCCATCTTTCTGTATGTGCCCTAAGAAAATGATTTCAAAGATTTCCAACATTCTTTTTACCAATTCACACATGGCAAAATTGCAAATCAAGCACCAATTTCAGCAATTTTCAGTGGGGATTAACAAATACATTAAATATAGTTGACAAAATATGTCAAATATAATTTTGTGGTGAAAAGAGAGTGAAAATGTGCCAGAAAAGAAAAAAAAAAGATATCCAGGGCGAAGAAAAAACCATGTGTAAATCTAAAACACTAAAAAGAAAAAAGAAAGAGGGGCTACCTTTGGGAAATTCCTAAAAGAATTAGAAGATGAGCAAAACCTTAAAGGATGTATGAATGAGACTTTGCCTAGGGTGCCAAAACATCTAGCGCCAACCCTGCCTGCCATGCTGAATGAATTTGAAAGATATGAATAAGCCAATTAAACTTTTCAAAGAACTGTGGAAAATAGTACTTATTCAATTCCTTAGCAGCAACCCCCACCCCACGCACTACTGCTACTCTATTTCCTTAAAAGGGAAAATGGAAATGTTTGGAGCAACGGCATAAAGAGCTGGTATACAAAAAATTCTACAGAAGTATTATTCTCATGTCAAAAGCTTGAAAGGAAAACCATTGATTTTATGTCAGGATGAGAACACAGTTCGAGCCATTAATGAATAAAAATAGCTTAAATGTAATGTCGTATCTAATGCTACACTTATATATTCACTTACCCGGAAGTAAGTCCGACAAACTTGATGGGATTTGCTTCTGGGTGTCAGTCCACATCTATAATATGACTATCAAAAACAGTTTTCACACAGATGTAGAGAAATATCTCTATGGATAGATAATAAAACATCTAAAAATCTTTTCTTTTTTATGCGTGAAGTCTGCACCATCACTCTCAAACGTGGGATTAAAGGTCAACTGATCATCAAAAGCATGTATTCCATTTTAGATTCTCCATGGATCTGCTCATGGGCAAAAACATTAAGTTCCCACCAAGATTTTTAATGCAGAATGATGGAAGAACCCTGAAATTCCCACAATGAAGGAATGGATTGTAAAGATGCTGGAACTGGCAAAAAAGGCCTGTATAGTCAGAAATAAAACAACAAATATTTTTACAAATGACTAAAAAAATCTTTATGTACTTTTTTCTCAAAAAGGGAAAAAAATAAAGTGAGGATTTATGGTTCTGATGATTGAAAAAGGACTAAATAAGATGCTGAAGAGATTCTTGTAATGCCAAAAACAGAAGGGATAATGAATGTATTTACAAGTACCGTATTTTTCGGACTATAAGATGCTCCGGACTATAAGATGCATCTAACCTTTGGGGAGAAAAACAAGAAAAAAAATTGCCTCTGCCTCCCATTATCCATCCAGTATTCATGTGGCCTGTTCACTGCAGCCCATTTGCCACCGTCTGTTCACCGCCACACATTCTAGAATAGCTGATTGGTGCCACACATCCCCTCCCCCTGCTGCAATATTAGCTGCATAAGACACACAGTAATTTCCAGCCACTTTTGTGGGGGGGTGGGAAGAGAAAGTGCGTCTTATATTCCAAAAATACGATATTTAAAAGAAGGTCAAACAACATTTTTCTGATACTACTTTGCTTTTTGCATTTTCTTTTTTCAGATTTTACTTTACATTTGCTTTTTTTATATAAAAACTCTTAATAAAAATTATATAGATAAACAAAAACACCAGGGTCCCCAAGTCCATCATCTCCTTTAGAAAAGCTAAATGCTGGATAGTATTCTTGCAGAAGTGTACCATGGTTCAAAGGTTTATGTATAATCAACTAATTAAAATGGCAATCCGAGCTTAGCCGAAGTTCATCTATTGAAAGGTGCTTAACTCTTCCTTAAAGCACATAGTTATTATTCAGAGCCTTATGCACGATACACACAAGAATTCCTGAGTAAGCAGATCCATCTCAATAGACAGATTCAGTCCATTAAAACTTGGGCTAGAGTTAATGCATTAGCATTTAAGATACTCTGGGCTCTTCTGTGTTGTGTGATGATGGAGGTCCTCCTGTGCATTTTGAAACAAAGAGCAATTCTGTAAATGCATCCACTTTGTGTGTTCTTAATCCTCCATTAAAGAGAAGAAAGTAGGCTTTATGAGCAAAGGAACTCCATGTATGCCCAGACACTCCCATACCCATAGAAGTGATGCAAATATAATCTTCTGAAAGCATATGCCACAATATTTTCATTGGTGAGAAATGGCAGCACAGAGTGTTACCTTTGTAGAAACCACAAAAGAATGTGACACCTTGGATTCTACTTTTTATGTTTTATTATAAAGAAAGGTAAGATAAGCATTGTGAGTCAAAATGTGCAGGTACTGTATAAACAGCGCCACAAAGAAAATAAAAAATAATTAAAAAAAACATGGAAAACGCACTTTTCATAAACTGTAATTCTGCTTTCTATTTTTTTTTCATAAATAGACAAAAATCCTTGTCAGCAATTTTAAATAGATGGACATATGGCTGAAAAAAATATAATAATGCCATATAACATGGATATAAATTGTCCATTTCTTGCTGTACAAATAATAGAAACGAGTTTGGCAGAGTTTTTTTTTCCATTTGTTTTTTATACACATCTCCATTCTATGTATAACTAAAAAAATGTGCTACAATTAATATAAAATGCTTTTACTATAAAGTAAACTACTATTTCTTCCACAAAAGAATTTTAAAGATGTCTTTAGCACACTTCTAAAACATTTAAGTAAGCTACTTACAACTATCCAACAAATTATATTTTTCATGGTCTTTTTTTCACATTGTTTCCTTCTCATATTTGCACTTTGCTTCCCAGCTATTCTGTCCACCCATCTTCCAAACAATAGTTTTATTTTTATTTTGAATTTTAATTCTTTGCCAGACATTCAAGGCCTTTTGCATGTACAATATTCACACAGACTTCACATTTGTCTTGCACAAAGTTTAATGCCTTTTAGCAAGTCATCAAAAGAGCGTCTCCTCCAGCTGAGCCAAGCCTAATGCCATTGAGTGCTGTGCCATAGTCTGTGCTGAATCTAAAAAGCAGTTCGCTAGGAAAATGGTCCTTAGCTAAGCTGGTAGCAAGCAAGAAAGTTGCGTGCGGGATGGGGTGAACCTTTGTAAATTTTTGCTCTTTTATGATCTATGCATGGTTGGCTTCCACATACAGTAGACTTCTGAGAAGAAAGAGAAAGAAAGGAAGGAGGAAGAAAAGATAGGAAAAAACAAAAACAAAGGAGAGGCTGCTCTCAGAATCAAGATATGAAGCCATGCTCTCTTTTCCACGTGACTTGCTTGATGCCCACCTGGGTAGCCTGTGTCACAGACTCACTTAAGTGTCCTTCCTTTTCACCTTTGCAGAATGGAGATGTCAGGGCTTAAGTGAGGTAGAGTGACTTGTCCCTTGGCAGCATGCTGTAAGAAGAAGAAAAAAAAGAAAGAAGGGATGTGAGATTGTGACAGGCTACTAAAAAAAAACAGCATAGCAACACAAGACAAACAGGTATCCATATGTTGTACCTGTGCATTGCGAGGTCCACATTGCAAAAGAGAGTAGGGAAATTAAAAACCAACAACTTGTGTGTCGCTGTTTTGAAATTATTGAAATAATGAATTATTTCCACATATATATATATACACATCCAGATAATAAGCAAGCGTGGGCTGTGCATAGCTTATTGTACTGTCCCTAAATATTAGGCAAGGGCATTATAGAGGCAGTCTGATATGGAAGAAGCACAACAACTGCTTACAGGTAAGACTAGCTCATTAGCCTACATGGAGGCATCTGACTCAGTTGGGAGCACCGAAACCAAAAAGTATCCAAGCCCTGCGTGCTCTTCAGACATTACAGTATGGATGCTGTGCATTACCACAGGGATAAAACCAATTATAGTTCCATTGTCAATCATAGCTGGGCATGGGGTATGGCTGGGAATGAACTGCATGACTGGCCCCTAAATAACGGTCAGTCTTCACCTTTGGAGCAATAGTACAGGACAGTGGAGGATATGGCTTCTGTTCCAATGCCCAACTGGCACTCCAGATATCAAAGCATTTGCAGCTGTTTCGCTTGGGCCAGCCAGGCCACAGCACACAAGTAGCATGCCTGATATATTGCCATCCCTTTGCAAACTGTTAACCAGGCTTTGTTATTTTTGATTTGTTTCACAACAGGCCTTTACATACCAACTAACTCGAAATTCAATTCTAGGTAGTGCATCATTCTTTGGGTGTTAATCCTCAGAAATGGCAGCCCAAAGATACCAGATCAATGCTAGGGTACATAGTTTACATGCATAAGGTTCCAGGCTGAATTATTGGCATTTATAGAGGGGAGTGGGATCTGTAAACTTGGAGAATTGCTGTCAATCAGATAGTCAGTACAGAACTAAATGGAATGACTTGAAATGATCAAGTCTTACATTCCATCTGTAATAAAATGTTGTTTTCATCCTCTGGAGTCTGGCAGTAACTATTCTTACAGCTGACATCACTGGCCCAGCTAATGGCCATATGCAAACTGTGGATATGCACTTTTAACTACTTTATTGCATTACGTTGCATAATCTACCTAAATAATTCATTGTTGTTTTACTTAACTGTGATTGGCATTGCGCTGCAACTTTAGAGAAAAAAATTAATATGGGGCTTATACTTCTAAATCCATTCTAAACCTGAGATTTTGATGGATGACTATACTCCGTATTCATGTGGTGAAGTGATACAGCTTAATAACATAAGGGGCCAATTAGGCCACAGCATTTAGCTCCCTGCTCAGTGTGGAAATGTGTGTTAAAGCACTCCAACCTTTGCCAGAATACATCCAGTGAAGATGACCATCACCCTTGGAAATACGCAATACTTTTGAATTGCTCTTCCATTCCTAATACTCAGTTAGGTGCTACCTTGATTTGAAACCATTGCTCTGTTTTCTGCATCCTGGGACAGTAAGAACAGATCTTAAGTTCTGCTTTCCATTCCATCTGGCACACATTATCGTGTCCTCCATCAATTGTTCTTTTTCAAGGCTACCCTCCTCTGCCACTTTTGTAGGAGTCGTGTTCTATCTTGTTCAGATCCTCCTCCCTCTTTTCATTGTCTCTATTCAGCACAAATCCTTTCTAAAGCATGGTGCTCAGCCTTGGATTGCATCACTCAAGATAGTATCTGACCTGGCCCGTGCAGAACAGAATGATTTGGGAAATGCAATTGTATTAGTTCAGACCAAAATTGGCTTCCTTATTTGTATCATTGCCCTGTTCCTCTTAGTGATAATTATGAAAAGTTACAGTGAAGAATCGCTACCCCTCTACCCCTCTTTCCCTGCTTGGTACACTTAGTAGTGTTATTTCAGTTTGCCTGTCATTCCTAAGAGCAACCATTTTCTCTCCCTTCTGTCAACTTCCACAGTTGCAGTGGCAAAAAGTTCTGTCTTCTTAGAAATCTTGACTAGGACAAAGACTAATTCTGATTATTCTTTTAAAAACCCTCTACCATGTTGACCTGAATATATTTTATGCTTGTTCAATGCTAATAGATATAGATATGTATTGTAAAGCTTGTATTGCTTTACAATGCAAGCTCAAAGAAATACACTGCTGTAAATAGACTTCTGAAATCTATTTTCATTCTCAAACACACACACACACACACACACACACACACAAATATACACAGGATGCAAATACTAATCTAATTCTAAATGTTAGTTACGATTTCTGAAAAATCAGCTAAATCCTGAAAAACCTGACCAAATTAAAACCAATAACTGTTTTTCCCCATCTAAGAGCTTAATGAGAGAATTTCAGATAATAAAATTATGCAACTTCCAAGTTATCTAACCCCACTCCCTTAACCCATTCACAATTTTACAGATGAAAATATGCCTTTCATTGCATTTCATAAAAAAAGAACATTTCTGCCCCATTGGAAACTAAAAAAAAGACTGATCAAGAGAGAATCAGTATCAACCCTAACTATTGTAGAGTTTCATGACAGCTATGCCTTGATCACATACAAAGCAGATTATAATCTTGTGTTCTAGAGAGAATGAAGAGCATGCAGTATTGTACATGCGGTGATACTAAATATTTCACCACCAATGTAACTTGCTAGATACGCTGGAAGTAGACTATAGAGAGAAAAATAACTACAGAGAGGTAAGAAATAAAAGGTTGCCTCATTTGTATATCCTTTCTCCATTAAAAGTTGGTTGGCTCTACTCTTTTTTATGTTCCTATAGCAAGCCCATACTTAAGTGAATATATCCAAGATCAATATGAATTTCAGCCCTCTGTATGGAATGAAAATATACTAAAGCACCTGTTTGTCAAAGGTATTGGCAATCTACAGTATCCGTAGTCTCATAATTAATTTATCTGTCCTTTCTCCAGTCTGCACTTAGCATGTTCTACCTTCCTATCCGTAGCACAGAATTAATACGAACATGAATGGCATGGTGCTGCAGTACTAGAGCTTCATTAACTTTGCTCACCCAAACACATTATGGATATCATTATAAATAATTGAATTTCAACTAAGTGCATTTCCATGTTTTATATTTCTTCTCCCACCCCCAAAGATATTTCTTCACTTATTCAAATGATTTGGAAGATTATATAATTTTGACTGCACCTCCTAGTCTCCAGCATGAATTAGTGTGATTTGTTTTTGTTTGGACGAACTGACTGGATGCAACTCAGCAATATGTGTAGTTTGCTTCATAGTCTTAACACAAAATTCAGACTATTTTTTCCAGAGAGTTCCCATGAATGCTCTCTATCCAAATATCAGCCCTCCAAGGTAGGCTAGATCCAGAAACAGATACAGCAAAGATTCCAGGAACACCATTTACTGTTGTAGGGTAAAATATAGAATCTTGAAAACCTGTCAAGAGTTTCTTCTATCCCATTGTATATTGAAAATGATCAAGATGGCATTCATTTGAGTTTATATCTCACACATTTCTCTGTCAGGACTATTTTGAAATTCCCTTTGTAATGGTTCACTCATTCTGCCTCCATTCCCAAGACCAAGCTTACAATTTTTTACATAAAGAGTTTAAGAAATACAGCTGCAAAATTGAATTAAGATATCCAGCCAGTGAACCTTGAATATTGACAAGAAGCATAATATAGTTAAACTAAAGTGAAGAACACTGAAAACATAGCAGCACTGTATCTGGAGAAAAGCTGTCACATATATTATTCCAGTAAACAACGCCTTAACAAACCAATAATTCATAGTGTATCCCAATTCAGATTTTTCTAGGTGCCTTAGGCTACTGGAAATCTGGTGAGAACAAGCTAGCAAATGGAAGCCACATCACATTGCAAAGAATGACATCAAGCGTCATCACAGCACATACATTCAGAAGATTCTACAAAAAAAAGTTGCCCCATCTTTCAGGGCTAAAATGCTCCTTGTTAGGCTGGCAAAATCCAGACAGTTTCGTAAGTCTTGGCTACTTCAGTTTCCAACAGATACAGATTTTCCCACTTTTGTACTTGTGGGGCAGCACACATGAAATGGGGCAAGCCTTTAACAGTATAATTGCTGTTGCCATTTTAAGTTTTTGTTCTCCTTGTGCTGAAGCCTTTGACCAGTGGTCTAGAATAGGCTACTACTGCATTATGTACTATATTTCATTTTGCTAACTTTAGAAAATCATTTCTTTCCCAAGATTCTATGGTAAGTAAAAAGAACATTGAAAATTATGATGGCACTGAAAATTGTAATGGCTACAATGGAATGACTTAAATGATTTAAAGTAGATGTTGCACAGAATTATTGTCATGATATAATAAATGGATATAAGTTAATACTTATGATTACTTATACAAATGTACATATGAAGAAACCTTATGCAAGGCAATTGAGAAGGCTGGAGCTAGTTGATATTAAAGAAGGAATAGAATTCCATTTGTAAATCTTTCTATTTATTCTTGTTAGATAGTTCTGTCCCTCACTCCTCATCAGGGAAATCATCCTGTCTTAGATATATTACTAAATAAAGGTCAAGGTTTCCCATGTCCAGTCATATCTGACTGTAGGGAGTGTTGCTCATCTCAATTTCTTAACCAAGGGAGCCATCATTGTCCAAAGGTATTTCCATGATCATGTGGCCAATGTGATTATACACGAAGGCACACAGAACACTTGCCCACCAAAACGGTACCTATTTATCTACTCGCACTCTCATGCTTTCAAACTGCTAGGTGGGCGCAAGTCGGGGCAAGTAATGAGAGCTTGTTCTGCTGCACGATGTTCAGGCCTCAAACTTGGGTTGTCAGCTAACAAGCTCAGCATCTTTAATTGCTGAGTCACCGAGGCCCATATTACTAAGTACACCAAGCAAATTCTTAATTAAAGGAAGAAAATTAATCTTTTGAATAAAAATAAAAATTGAGGAAAAAAGAAAGTTAAACATTTTGTTTCTGTTTTAGTCTGAAAATTCATGCAATTGTTTTGAGAACAAGATAGGTTTCTTTCTTAGAAATGCAAAATATAAATAAAAACACTCATGTTCAAAGGAAACCTGAATGATTTTGGAAGATGGTGTTTTGTTTCCTTCATTACTCCCTCTTTGTGAGCTTAAATGATAAATTTCCAATTGTGTAAATAAATGCAGTTTAGAGGCCTTCTAAATAAGTTGGAGAGTTTTTTTTTTAAAAAAATTGTTTACTGGCCTGCAGTGGTTAATCCCACACTCTCTGCTGGAGTAATCGTTGTCCCAGTCAGTATTTCCTGGGGGGTTTGATGCACCAGGTGATCGTGGTCCAACACTGTTCTGAAACTCAGATGAAATATGTGAAAAATCCTAAGAATAGAAGACAAGAAGAGAAGACAGAAAAGTTGGAACCCGAGTTATAAGCAGAACAATCTGGTTTTATATTTAATCAATTTAAGAAAATATTAAAAAATGGACATCCCAGATGAACCAAATTATGCTGATATCTGAACAACTGTGAATGTGCTGAAGAACCGTTATTTCAGATTATTTATTATGTAAAATAATTTTCTGCTTTCCCATTTATTCTAGTTTAACAAACTCTTGATCTGAAAAAAAGTCATCTCACATTTACTGTCTTACTAGGCGTAAGAATAAATACTTTTGCCTTTATTATTTTTTTCTTTCAATCATAGTCTTTTTCCCACAGGAACTGCATTTCTCACTGCTGCAATGTATTAAAATAGCTGAGGATGTGGCAAGAAAAACCTTCATTGCGGTTTTAGCAGAAGCCATGTTCTGGTAGTTCCAAAAACGTGAGAGAGATCTGATGTGAAATATTGTTTCAGATAATCAAGCCTTCTGAAGCCTGTACCCTCCAAATGTGCTATGATTGCTGGTAACTGGGTACCCTCAAAAAACTGATCCGAGTACATCTGGAGGCATACAGCTGGGAAAAGCTGAAATCATACTAACAACTAAATTTACATCCCAGTGAAGCTTCTGGAGGAAATAAATAAATCATTATTATTATTATTTTTTGCAACAATCAGGATAGCCTCAAACAGGGCATTCGTAACAATTTAAAAAATGTTCCACACAAATTTAGCTTGAGAGAACCAATGATGGAAAACATCCATTGTCAAACCTCCGGGTTGAAGTTCACTTACTCTAGAGAATTGGGATTTGACCTATGGCTACTTCAACATCCCACTGGATAATTCACAGCTGGTTTAGATTTATTTATCACTACACCGTAATTTTCCATAAATAAATAGTAAATAGGTGTACAAAATAAATAAATAAATAAATAAATAAAAAATAATAATAATAAATAAATAAATAAATAAATAAATAAATAAATAAATAAATAAATAAATAAATAAAAATAAAAACCCATCCAGTTATAAAAGGCATGCACGAGCGAACCGGTAGTTAAAAAAAAAATGGAAACCCACCACTGGCTGGGCACACAGTATGGATCAACCACTCTCTTAAAGCAGGGGTCTCCAACCTTCGCAACTTTAAGTCTGAAGGACTTCAGCTCCCAGAATTCTCCAGTCAGCAAAGTTGCAAAGGTTGGAGACCCCTGTCTTAAAGAACCCTGCTTCCTATAATTTTCAATGCAGAGTAGCAGGATTGCTAAAATTAGCAAATACCACATGAGACTCACAGATCCTAGTATTACATTTAGGCAAGCTATACACATGCACAACCTGTTTAAGAAAGGTTGCTTCAGTACTCAGCCACTCACCTGCTGGCCTGGTGGTGAAGAATTCATGGGGGGCTGTACCTGTAGTGCCATAGAAGGAGACAAAATAGGTTGCTGGGGGACCTGCTGCATGCTGAGGGGCTGGTTGAGGATGGAGCTCTGCGGGTGATGCAAAGAGAGTTGCTGATGGAGAGGGGGGCTAATCTGGAAAGAAGGAGGAGGTGAGGCACTGATACTGGGCAACATAGGTTTGGAACTCAGGGTCCTGGAGAGGCTGGGGTGACCACGGTAACTCTGCAGATCCGATGGGGACAAGAAGGAGCCCAAGCCAGGATATGGTGACGAGGCCTGCGGTGGCATTGTATACAAGGGCTGTTTGGGTGGGATCATTTTTGAAGGTTGGCTGCTCTGAACATTTTTTGTCTCGCCTTGGTCAGCTGAACTCTACGAGAGAAACACACAAAGAGAACAAATTGCAATGAAAATGAGTTAAGTGCAACTTAAGACTTTTGCATTGATTAATGAGCACCACCATTTGCCTCTCTGCAAAATCTTTGCTTCCACTCATTAGAAGAGAAATATAAGAGCAAGTTTAAAATACATAACTGAACATCCCTTTCCATCATATTTTTTTTTAAAAAGATAGAGATGTGTCCATGCTAGCTTTTCTTCACTCCTGTAACTTAAGATCATTGAAGCAAGCAGACAACTAAATTTGCATTAATGCCTCATATTCTACATTGTTCAACATCTGTGGCTAATGCCATCTTCTTTTCTCTCTAATCTATATAAACTCTGGTAGAGATTTCACAATGGGAGTAACTATTTTAGAAAAAATAACAGCTCATTGAAATACTGGTTTTCTTAAATAAGACATATAGAGTAACCATAATCTCTAGACATTTAGGGCTGTGTCTTTTATTGTCAGATATGCCTGATAACATATGTATTGAATGACAAGCCTTGTTCCCAAGATCTAGTTAACAAAGATGAATTCTGAAATCATTTTACTATCTCTTCATTTTTTGAGGAAACTAGCCTTGAGGTTCCTTCTTACCCCTGGGTGTAATGATCTAATACATGCATCCAATATAAGGGCCTTAGTCCCTTGAAGGCCACTACATCTTATGCTTTAATGTGCAACTGAATGGAAGTGTTCTTACAGTTATGAATGGTGTACAATTAAGTAAAAAGTGTACAGTTTTTGATGGTTATATTAGATGAAGAATATATGGCAGAAAAAAGTGCAACAAACTTATTGAATTTCCCAGCACTAGGTTAAATCAACTATACAAAACATTTTGCTGATTAATACTGTAAGTAGTACCAGCAACACAGTTAGACTTAAGCTTAATTAACATAAATTCCTTCAGGATCTAACAGCTTAAACACACAATATGCTTTGCACCCACAACTAGTTAAAGGATAACATATGACTTTTTTCGAATACATGAAGAGCTGCTGTTAATCAAAGTAGCCAGATTTGGTCCAAATAGAAGGCAGTTTATTATATCATTATTTCATTTAGTTTCACCTTTTACTTATGCAATGCTTAACCAGAGAAGGAAGACCTTTGTGGCCCCTGAGCCCAAATTGGAATTTTGACAGCATGTTAAAAATGCTTTCACAAAATGCCTACCATAATGGGACACAATTGTGTAGGTTTTTTTTTTAAAAACCCAAACCAAACAATAATAAGGAAATAATTTTCTGTTTTGTTCTTTGGGCATTCTACCTTGCAATCTAACTTATAACTTTCAGGGTTTCTTGGTAATTTCCCATCTAAGGACTAATCAAAAGGCAACATGGTGATTTAATCCCATTGTCTCTACAGTTACAGCTTTTGCCAGTATTTCTGATTATTTTCTGTCTAATGGGCAAATTCCCAAGGAAAACAATTGGGCTGCAGCTCTAATCACACTTATTTTCCAAGAATACCTATGTATCTTATATTACAATATTGGAAGTTATTGGAAATAAATTGATTTTGAAGCTAACTCTTTGATTTGTAATCAGTCTTCCATTTATTTATTTTAAAATAATTTTTAAAAGTCAAGTGAGATGAGATCTGCAGGTGCTCATAAGCACCATGTTGCTAATCTCTGTTTTTATCCATTAGGATCCTTCTTTATTCTCATAGTTTTGACAAAATTGCATATGCTATCTGCTATGCCACCTGCTTCCATTTTGTGGATTGCTTCAAATGCAGACAATTTCTAACAAAATTGTATTTATTTACCTCTCTAAGGCAATGGATACATTTTTAAGGTATTTGCTTGCAAAGATAAATGGGTTTTTCTCTCCAAAACCTTTCATCCTAGCTATATTTAAATATGAAAGTCAGATTAAAAAAAAAAAAAGAATTCCACCACAGTTATCATTACTGCTTTGCTAAATACCGTTAAGATAGTGTGCCAATGAATTAGATGCAGCATGAATGGAATACCAATAGTAAAATATTCAACTGAAACTCATTCAATGCCGTTTTGAATTTTTTGAAACACTTAACCCAGTGAAAGGGACTCAGATTATTTCCTTTTTGACCTTTTTGCCACAGCTCTTAACCTTCAAGCATGGCTCAGTTAACTCCAGGCAAAGTTCGTTAGTGCTCATTGCGCAGCATGAAGTGTATGATTACTTGATTTTAATTATACGAAAATTAAAACGATGTAGGGGTTTAAAAAGTAAATTTATTTTCTTATAATATTAACATTAAAAGCCATCTCTGCCTGGCCACTGCATGGTGGATTTATGTAAAGGGACTCTGTAATACAATAAGTGAGAGTGAGAAAAAGAACACAAAGAACACTTTCCCGCTTTCTCCCTCCACTGTATTTTTCCCCCCCAGGGTCAAACCCCCCCCCCCCCCAG
>JAPKID020001884.1:0-14109 GCA_026931265.2 Tropidonophis doriae
ACTAATTGCACTCTAACATTCCACCAGCCTTAAAGTTACAATGACTATATATTGTCTACCCAACTATAGGAATCTACGCCTAACAATGATAATTATAGTCTATCTGCCTGAGAATGGTATCTGTTGTTTGTTATCACAAAAACAGACCGAGAAAAGTGCAAAAAATTCAAATAATGTACTTCCAAGGAAAGTTTGGAATTACTTTAAGAAATCACTGAAAACAAATAATAACCTGAAACACAAGAGGACACACATAAAATGCAAGCAAAGAAAAAAAGCAACAGTTTTTAACTCTGAAGTCTAGCTTTCATTTAAAAAATTAGAAAAATTGATTAAAAATTAAAAGTCTGATATATAAATCAACAAAGTATCTTGAATTTGATAAACCAGTACATTCATAATATAGTATTTCATATGAAATAGGTTATTTAAATTTCCTAAGAACTAATATATAAATTAGCATATTTTAAAAATATTAGATTCCAATTCTTATTAGTGCCATCCAATATGACCAATATGCCTGTCCTTTTAATTGTATAACTTCTTACTGAATCGTCACAAGAACAGTGCTCAGAACAGCAATGTATCCTGGACATGCTGAAAACTATAAGGGAAAGGATTAGGGGAAAGGCTCTGACACTATTTCTACTTGCATAAATCATTCTGTGGAATATGCTACAGAAATTAAATAGCTAATTTTCTCTAGGTTTTCTTACCCTTCACTACTAAATACCTATACTACATTGGTTCTCTTGTACTTAGAAATGTTAAAACTATCAACAGCTATAATAATTATATAGAATATTAATTCTTTCCCTGAGTATTTTATTTATGAATAAATAAAATCACCGTACAGCTGTTTTTCCTTTCCTACTTAATAGGTTTTTTTTACAGAGAGACCTATTATAGAAGAAGATAAGATTGGAAAAATGACAAATAGAGGGCAAGAGTTCTTTTAGAGACACATATGTACATAAATAATCATTGGGACATAGACACTCTATTCTCTTTGGAAATATGTCCAGAAAAGAAGTAACAAGCCAAAGAAATAAATTATTTTTAAAAAAAAAGAAACATAGCTAAAATAGTTGATTCCAACAGCATTTCCTATATTGCATTCCCATAATATACTTGCAAACCATCCTTGCTGTCATCTCATTCATGCATTATTTCGTACACTGCTTTTTATTTTATTTTAAATTTCTCACTTCTTTTTGAGTTTCACTTCAACTCTATTTAAACATATGGTAGCTTTCACTGCCTTTCCATTCATTCACTTTTATTTCACATATTTGTTTGAAATGTAATAATTACTAAAGTTGGAGAGGATTATTACATTATTAAATTATTACACTTAGACTAGGTTTCCAGACTTAGTTGTATTTGTGCTACATCCAGCATTTCCCCTGGATCTTTTTCAAAATTTTGGAATTGGGTCAGGGAATTGCTCCATAAAAAACTTATAGTTGCATCACAGAAATTGTCAAGGACAATAATTACACAGCATACTGGGAATCTTCATTTACAATAGTTCATTTAGTGACTGTTCTAAATTTACAATAGCACTGACAAAAGTGACGTATGACCATTTTTCACACATGACCACTGCAGCATCCCCATAGTGACATGATCAGAATTAAGACACTTGGCAATTGACATATATGTATGATGATTGTAATGTACCAGGGTCATGTGATCATCTTTTGTGATTTTCTGACATGTAAAGTCAATGAGGAAGCCAGTAACTGTGTTACTAACTTAATAACTGCAGTGATTCATTTAACAATTGTGGCAAGAAAGATTGTAAATGTGGCAAAATTCATTAAACAACTGACTCACTTAGCAACTGAAATATTGGGTTCAATTGTAGTCATAAGTCGAGGACTACCTGTACTGAGATGCTGTTGGAAGAATAGCTTACTTTCACCCCATTTATCATCCAGATGCATGTAGAATTTCAGCATCTATATTTCAATGCTTAGAAATATAGATGATGAAATTCTACTTGCATCTGGATGATAAATAAATTAAATGACAGGCTTCTTCTAACTGCATCTCAGTATAGGTAGTCCTTGACTTAAAACCACAACAGATTTACTCATGTTACATAAAAAAGAAACACGCTTGTCATTTAATGGCCTGAAGAAACAACAAGCTGCTGAACTATACAGACTTCTCCATTAGCAGACTAAAAAGATAGCTATGTAGAGTTAGAAATAGTGAATAAATATTCTAATTAGTGCATCTGAAGTTAATGTTATAGGAGTATTCAAATACTATTGTATGAGTTACCTTCAATATTCATGTGACTGATCCCAACATTTCCTTCCTGGATCAATCAAGCAATACCATTAAGATAATTTCTGATGGAGATACTGATGGTATGGATGGGGCTTCTGTTCTAACCCTGGCAAGACAGAGTCAATGTGGGCTTTAAGCCCCTCAGGTTCTGCAATGTTCTACCTTTAACTCTGCATAGGAGTGCATATTCTCAGTTTTCATGTACAATCTGAGGGTCTTCCTAGATTTCTGCTTCTGTTTGGAAAGCAGGTGGCCTGTGTGGTGATGGGAGTGTTTTTTTAAAAACAGATTTATCTTGTGTACAAATTATATCAATTCCTGGATACTTTGCTTATGAAGATCATACTTTGATCATCTTTTACTTGGATTAATGTAATACGCCTGCATGGGACTGTGTGATCAACACTTGGAAGCTGCAGATGGCTCCTGCCCTACGGAATAGCATCACTCATGAAATTTGTATAGCCCCAAACTCTGTTAGCCTTTTATAAGGCTTTGAAGACTATGGTTATGTTCGGTGCTTTGTGTTTGTTTTAATCTTGTCAGCTCTCACAGTAATTTGGATACCTATATAAATAATACAGGTAAATAAAAAGCACACTAATACAAGCCACTGTTCCTACTTACTTTCAATGTACTTTCATACTATTTGGTAAATTGTAAAGGCTATAATAAATTGCTGACAATAAAAACAGATAATTCTAATAATTTCAAAGGAAAAAACTTGGTTTTTTAAACAAGCAATAGGATTTTTTATATAAATTTTTAATTTTTTCATTTTTATAACAAATAGCCACATGTATATTATTACATAACAAACATCTTATTATATTATTAACTGTTTATATCAATTCATCTTACCATCAACTCCCAAAAACAATGATTAGCTCTCCGTACACCATATTTGTACCTCATCCATCACTTTCTTCTCCCTCTCCCTTCCTCCTCCCTACCTTTCTTCCCTCAGTAATCCCTCTCTTCTCTACTTTCCCTTCCCCTTCCTCTCTCATTCTCCTCTCTCCCCTTTCCACTTCTATGAAGAGTGTGAAGTAGAGGAGAGAGATAAGAGAAGAAGAGAGGAGAGAAGAGAGGGTGGGAGGGTAGAGGAGGAGAGAAAGAAGATGCAAGCAGTAGGATTTAAAGATTTATATTTTCTTTAACTATCCAATCCACCAATACCCTGTTACTTAAGAATGTCAATTCTTTTACACTAATTATCAAAACAAAAAGATCTTAATTTGTTCAATTCCACTTTGATAGAATGATGCATACTATTCTTTAAGGAAGAGTTACTCACTTCCAAGAATAAGCTACTAGGCTATACAAAATAATCCTTATAGGCTGCCTATAAACAATTGAAGGGAGGTGCAAAAATATTTAGGAAGCAATAATACAAGATGATGTATATATTTACAGTATACATGTCACATCACATAAGTGAAATATGCTGTTCGGAAGTTAAATATGTAGGATATATTTAGAGATATTGCTTTTTCTATATGACCAAAGGGGAATACTGAAACTTAAAAAATATGTCTAAGGAAGTACATTTGATTCCCAGAATGGTGAACCTGATTCACATAACTTGTGAATCAGGAAAAAGAGAAAGAGGAAAACAATGCATGGAAGTGAAATTGCATTATAAAATAATATAATAATATTTTGAGTCATTGAAGAAATGATTTCTTCATCTTTGCCATAGTTAAAAATTTATCCCGTCTAAATGGGAATTTAAAATTGTTTTCATGATAGGGCTCTAGTCATTGCTACATCACTTCACTAATAGGTAGGGATGCCAGCTAACAAGTAGCAGAGTCAGTGAACAGAAATAGAGGTGCATTTTTTCCATGTCAATGCCATGGTACATGTTTGTTTACCCTCAGCACTGGTATCATAAAGATAACAGGTAAACAATCTGAAAGTAAACACATCATAGCCATATCATTGACAAAGCATCTAAGTTAAGAGATTTTTAAAAAGTTAGTCTAATGATAATTTAAAAGTGAAGTCTTGCAGATACTGAGTAATCAGATATGTCCCTTGAACATATAGTAGAAACATGCATACATCCTGGCCTAGAAATTATAAAAAGGTTAAGTCCTGTTAAGATTTATTTTGGCAACTATAAAGGAGCTCCCTGTGCTACCTAAATGTGGATAGTAGGCTATTCTCCTCTTGCATTTAATTTTTTTTAATCCAAGTAAAAAACATTAATTTTGTCATAGTAAATTTTCCAATTAGGGAAAGTTTTTAACTCACTAAACATAGTTACGGAATTACTCTCTGATTTTATATAAAATGGGATGGGGAGAGAAAAAATCCCCCAGAAACATAGTACAAGATAGTGGCTGATTGCTTTACATAAAAAGTCAAATCTCAAATTGCATACTTGCTCTGCTGCAAACTTACAGCTTCCATATAAGTTGGCAGTAATGGAAGTAGTGAACATTTTTCCTGAACACTAAGAATGCAGTAAGGCACCAGACTGAGTAAAGCTAAAGGGAAACAAATGTTTAGTTTAGCCCTGAATTCTCCAGGGAGTGTGACTTTGAGATCACACATTTCCTGACTAATTCTTACTTTAAAAACATGACAAGCCACACTGCTTCTTTATTGGTTTTACAAACATGAGTACCAAAAAGTAAAAATAAAAACCATGAACCAACTCAGCATACTTAGCATTTATATCAATTTGAATTAAAGTGAATAAATTTTATCAGCAAAGAAATGAAGTAAATCTGAGCAATATCATCATTTAATACATACATTCAATGAAACTCGTCATTATTTTCCTCATGCTAGTATCCATAAAAATGCCTTAGTAAGACCAAGACTAAGGATTTAAAAATCTTTGACATTATAGATTTTTTTGGGGGGGACTTCAAAGTTTATTATGTTTATAATGCTTATTTAATAGAAAAAGATGACATAGTTATTATCCTAAAAATAATCAAATTGAACATGTTTTCAAATTCTTAATTCCACATGTCCAGAGATCACCATAAAGGTTGAGAGAGCGAAGACTCCCATTTCTTGGTATCCTATCACCAAACAAAGTAACCGTAGTCTGCAATCTCAGGTTTACCATTGCAATAACACTCTCATATGTAAATAAAGGAATTCAGAGCATGCCAGCATGCATTTCAAAACTAGGCATCATAATGACCCACAAATCTATAAAACACTATAAAGAATTCTGTGCAAACCAAAAGATAGTACACTGCCCAAAACAGAACTAACCTTGTTTACAAAATTTAAAAAATTATATACATATGGCAAATATATTTTTTTTATTTCCTGCCTTTACTATGCTTACAAATATGTTCAGAATGGTGAACATAGGCAACATAGGCCTCCTTCCTATTTTCCCCACAACCACCACCGGTGAGATGAGTCTGCCTGAGAGAGAGTGATTGGCCCAAGGTTATTCAGCTGGCTTTCATGGCTAAAATGGGACTGGAACTCAGTTTACTGCTTTCTAACTAGGTCTCTTAATCATTAGACCAAACTGGCTCTTAGTTGCATCAAAGAATTAAAGAACACAACTCCAAAGGAAGAATCAGGATTTCAAATAATTTGTATCCATCTATTCCCTTAATATGAATCACATATTTGACTAGGAGTTAGAAAATTATAGACCATACTAATAGCAGGAGAGCCAGAGATTTCCTAGAAGCCACATATTCAAATAAATGGGCCATCAATGGACCAATGGTGGTTGATATGATTTACCACTCAGTTAGGTGCCTAATCTAGCCACATCTAGTAAGCAGACAGGGCAGACCAATTCAAATAGAGAAAACATAAAATTTAAATGATGCTACCCAAAAGATACCATAAATCCATGCAGGTTAAGTGATTAAAAAGAGAAGCAAGCAGAAGACTTCTCCATATTGCATCCAGTGTCAATGATAAATTTCCAAAGGAGAAAAAAATGTGGATATCTAAGGTCAGGAATAAAAAATGGATGTGCATATCTAAGGTCAGAAATAAACAATGACTAAAAAACTATGATCATTTTTTGAAAGTCCTTCCAGCCACTCCAAGAAATTAGAATAGAGAGGCAATGGGAAAACAAACTGCTAAAAGGACTAGGATAGCTAACTAAATAACTACCGGTAAGTAGATATGGATAGAATGTGAAATAATGATAATCTGAATATAAAACAGCAGCAGTTCATATTATCTTCAAACAATGGACAAGTAAAACAAAGTTCCAAGCTTTATTTTCATAAGCATTTTTAAAAGTAAGTACATTAAACAATAAGCAGATAGTTTCCAATATTTAGATGATGATTCTATTGATAGGATTTTATTTCTGTCAACTAGAAAGTACTTGTATTTATTATGAGTAAAAGGTGAATCTCTTATAATTTATTATTTGGCACCAATTTAGTCATGACGTTTATTCATTAGTTTCATCAGGCAGTTCTCATTTAGTTTAATAAGAACAGAAAAACTACTCTATATCCTTGGATTCCCAAAACAATGACTGAAATAAATGTGGACATTTCCATGCAAACAGAACACAATTAAAATATTCCTGGGTTGTAGTTAGGATCTTTTACAGTTTTCCAGGTATAACATTAATTATAAGGTGAGTTTTTACATAGTTTTTATGCTTAGAATACTATATGAATTAATTGTCATTTCAAACTAAGACCCCAAAATGGGAATCAAACTCTGCACTTATCCAGTATTAACAGTCAATGTATTTTAATATTATTTATATTTACCAATAATTGTTCAAAATACATATGCTTGTTGAAAAGTTCACTAGAATAGTTGTAAGTTGTAAATAGTTTATTTTAATAGACATGTTCAGAGTTGTGTACAATATATTAAATCTGAAGTTAAATGGAAAAGCTGTAATGTATCTCTGGATATAAATTATAAGAATATGAAAAGGAAGAAATAAAAAAAAATACCCCATTTTCAGTTCACATAGACCAGTGTTGACGAACCTTTTCAGTCCTGACTGCTGAAATGGCAGTGTGTGCACACTTGCGGAATAACACCAGAAACCGGAAGAGCAGCTCCCTGGTGCGCATGCGTGCATTGGGAAGCTGAGCTTCTGATTTCTGGCATATGCATGCTTGCCGGTCACCTGGTCTTCTGGTTTCTGGCACGCATGCTGGCGCGCCTGAAATCAAAAACTCAACTTCCTAGTGCACGCATGCGTACTTGGGAGCTGCTGTTCTGGTTTCTGGTGTTCCCATATAAGTGAAGACCAGCTGGCCAGCATGCACCCAAAAGAGCAACAGGTGACGACTGGCATTCCCAGAGAGATGGTTCTGTGTGCCACTTCCAGCACGCATATCATAGATTCACCATCACAAACATAGACCAACACACATGAGAACCAAAGATCCTGTAATAAGGCATCTTTTTATAAAACTCCTGTTGTGATTTCTGTTCAATGAAACAGAACATTTAAAAGTATGCCAAATCTACATTGAACTGCAAAAGTACAAGTGGATTCAGTGATGGTAGACACTATCCTGAAGAAAGCAGAAGTAAGGTAGACTGGATCATAGAGAAGTAAAGGAGAAGAAGTAGATCTTAATATATTTGTTAAATTGGTAAGGATTTTGGCTCATTTTTCCCAATGACTGTTACAGTGTCCTCAATCATGTGATCAAAATTCAAGTACTTGGTAACCAGCAATATTTACAATGCTTGCAACATCCCAAGGTCACATGACTGTCTTTTTTATCTTCTCACCTGGCTTCTGATAAGTAAAGTCAAAGGGAAAGCTGAATTCACTTAATGGCCACATTCACTTAACAACCACAATGATTTGCATTATTACAGTAGCAAAAAAAGTAGAAACATAATGCACAATTCACTTAGTGTCAAAATTTCTGGTCACAATTATGGTTGTAAACATATTACCTATACATTTTTCCTGCTACCGCAGGCAATATGTATGATCAATTGCAAAATAAATCATCCACATTCAGTGTGTCTAAGAGTGTCAAGAAAATTGTTCCAGCCTTTGTCCCTCTTCTTTAAGAATTAAAAAAAGAAAGAAAAACAAAATCAGTTTGGTCTAGTGGTTAAGGCACCAGGCTAAAAAGCCACAGTCTGTGAATTCTAGCCATGTCTTAGCCACAAAAGCCAAGCGGGGTGACCTAGGGCTAGTTACTTTCCTCAGCTCAATCCACCTCATAGGATTGTATGGGGACAAAAGGAGAAAGGTGTGTTATTGTATGTGTGTATTGGATATGTTTGCTACCTTGAGGTATTTGTAAAAATAAAGTCAGAGAAGAATGAATGAATGAATGAATGAATGAATGAATGAATGAATGAATGAATGAATGAATGAATGAATGAGAAAGGGAGGGTGGGAGGAAGGGAAGGAGGGAGGGAAGGAGGAAAAGCAGGAATACCCCACTCTAAACAATAGTAATAGCATGCTTGATACGGAAGACTAATTTTCATATACAATTTCAAAAACATTAGAAATCATATGCACACTCTACTGTAAATAAATTTATTAAGTCTCTCCTCTTGCCTGACAATAAAAATGTGTTCAGTGGTTTTCTTTCTGTTTATTTTTATTTTCAGACAGATGGGAACACTTCAAAGCAGAACAGTGGATAACAGTTACCATTTCTATTTTCAAACATTGTCTAGATTCACAGGTAGTACATAGCCCTACAGATAAAGGTGATAAGTAGACAAAGACCAGCATTTTGCACTAAAACATTTCTGATCGTATACCTGCTATACATTTAATTTCAAAATAATTTAAAATAAAATATTAATAGTGAAAAAAATATACATACATTATAAGAATATGAAATGGAAAGTTTTTTCCTCTCTAAAAGAACTCCGAAGTCCTGAAACTTAGTAAAACCCTTTTGAGGTACAATTTTTCATTTGACAGACATGAGAAATGGAGTCTGTAACAAAGATGAATATATTATATTTAGGTACCCTTTCAAGGTATATTACAGTGGGTGGTCAAAAACTAATCACAGTTGGTCCAAACTAGCTCTTAGAATGGGGGAAATCCATGGTTCTGCTAAGAAAGCCAAAAGTTTCCAAGAACATTGGCAAGCTATTTCTACTTGCTGCCAAGAAAGTTATATGGTCATATTCATTTAGAAATCAGAAATCTTTACAACTTGGAATTAAGAGCAGGAAGTTTTGTATACAGCCTGAATGGTCAGAACTTATCACGTTACTCAGGTTAGTCATGAGAAAATGGCACAAGTTGGGGTCTTGCGTCTCAATTCATCATATATACAGGACAAACCAAACCAACCTCAAAACATTAATCGTAATAACATAAGCATGAGTTTATTTTATTTCATAATACTATAATTTCCTTTCAGCTCCATATTGGATGGGCTATCTTAATAATAACAACAAATAGCAAAATAATTTCTATAAAATTGAAAACTCTGATAATTTTTTGCTTCTAACTGCTAACTCTCTCTTCTATGAATTATTGGGAATGAAGACAACTGAAAAAGCAAATAGACTTTTGATGAATTGCATTATTTAATCAACTGTAATATGTGGAGGAGGGAAGCTGGAAAAAACACTCAACTGAGCTAGTATAATAGAAATACAGAGAAAGAAAATGATAAAAATCAAATGCAAATCTCTGATACAATATTCTGCTTGCCACTAGACTCTTTGGCCCGTCATCCCTGTCCTGACTACATTCTTACTTGTTTTTCCTTTACAGCAATGTCACATATGTGAAACAATGAATAGTGGCAAAAATACAAACTGCCCATGGAGATGGCTTAAAAATACATGATTCACTCAGAAGCAGAATTTCATGTAAATACATGAATCTTTATATAACACTAATTCACAGGTAAGCAATTCAATAATAGTAAAACTAGAAAACAATTAAAATGTTCTCTCAAAGCAGAAGCAGTAACCACAAACTGAAAGTGCATAAGAGACACATAAATATCTAAACATAAATGAGTGTTTCATAAGAGGGATTTTCAGATCTCAAATAAAACTGTTTACTTCTCTAGATCAATGTTTATCTTAGATGATCTCAAACCAATAGATTTGAATAACAAGAGCATTTATAATCCAGAAACAAAAAAGTTTTTGGATCAGTGAAAGCTCAACTAAAGTCAGAGCCTAGAAAACTAGAAAACAAATAGTTGTTATATACGAAACTACTTGGCAAGAAATAGAAAACTGAATATAAATACAATCTACTCCATATTTTTTTCTTACACAAAACACAGTTTAGTTTAATTAAGACAGTTTTCTAGACAGTGTAGGAAATTTCTATTTTTAAACTTGATTTTCTACTTCACTGTGAAAGTAAAAACCTATTTCCATCTCTGTAGTTAATCACTTACCTAGATGTTTTAAATAATATTACCTGTAAAAGTCTATGATTTGAATAACATGAAAGAAAAGAAATAAATTATGGGAATTCTAAATATTTATTGTGTATATGGAATAAATTAAAGTATTTATTTTACACTTGGATTTTAGAAAAGACAAGGATTAGGCAGTCCTCATACAGCCTTTCAATTAAACAGTTCCATATTTAGAATATGGATAAGCATCATGTGTAGATTTCTAAGAACAAGCTACCCACTAATCTCCAAAACAATTACATTTCAAAATTTAATAAGTATGTTTCTATGTTTATCAGCCTGTACCTCAAACATATCTTTTTTTTCAACAAGAATTATTCTAATATCCAAGAGGGAGATTTATTTTTACTCTTAGAATTGTTCTGTAAAATGCCTTTTCACTTTTATTGTAACAGAAACTTTCCTATCATGGGAATTACACAGAAAAAAAAAGTCTTAGAAAAATTACTTCACTGCAATCAAGAATCCCCCATTTTCTGTGAGACTTGATAAACAACACTATTTACACTCCTCATTTTAAAAAAGTAAAGCAAAATTATATGTACATGGTCTATATTCTTCTATAATAGAAATGGGAACTTAAGTAAGACATCATTCACATCTTCTAAACCAAACTTAGTAGTTTTTAAACATAATATATATACTTTATCTACTGTCACAGACCAAAACACAAGTACTACAAAAAAGAAACGTATGAAAATTGATCATAGCATCATAATAACCAGTCGCCAAAAGCTTAACTAAGGAGAGTTACAGCATTCTCCTCTAATGGTTACAGCTCTTAAGAAAAATTTTGAAACCTGAAAGGTGAGTATGGGGAACCATCTCCTAGGCAATGTACCATCAAACTACAGCCATTGGGTCTAGAAGTTTCAAGGAGAGACTGTGACTTAGATCTATCTGCGTTGTACATGAGGCAAGAGAAGACATGCTCCACAGTTTCAATCGCAGCTCTGTCACAAGGGCATTGCCGCTCGTTAATCGGGAGCCTCTTGAGACGACCATCCAAAAGTTCCGAGGGCAAGACATTAAAGTGAGCTACGGAGAAAGCTCTTCTATACTTAGGAGTGGTTAAAGTATAGAAATAGGAAGCCATCCTCAGTCTGTAATTATTGAATTGGTTGAGGGTCAGGGGGGAGCAAGTTTTGTTGGTTCTGGCTCATAAATATTGTAGATCAATGTCCACAAGTCGTTGGACTACTCTAAATTGGGCGTCCTTAAGGCCATAGTTTCCCAAGTCGTCCCCCATAAAGCCTAGCAGATGCAGTTTCTTCAGCAGCTCTTTTCTCCAACAAGAAATATGGGAGTCCGCAAACACCTGGGAGAGGTAGCTACCAGAGACTGCCAGAAAAAGCACCCAAAACCACCATTTAAAGGTGTTAATCCACGCCATACATTCAACCGATCGAATGCCCAATTCCAGGTACATCGGAGCAAAGCCAATACAAGGAGAAGATGTTTTCTAAGAAAGGCAGCCTGGGTTCTTTCAATACAGTCTTTGAAGCCCCATATCTATAAAGCCAACCTTTTGGCTTTATAGATACGTAAGGCAGAAGGAATGGCCTGGCTACCCCGAGTATAAAAAAAATCTTAAAATCTGCTGGTGGCTACATGAGGCCGAATTCAGCACCTGGGTTCGATGTCTAGTCCAGGAATCAGTGTTCTGGAATTAATTACTTAGATACTTGAAATGGAAAACCTGTTTAACAGCATTACCACTGATATCCCAGTTATACAATTTCGGGATCTAGCAAATACTAATACTTTTGATTTATCATAATTAATAGACTTGGTTTCCAACACAGTAAGACCCAAGTGCAGAAAGTAGTCTTTTCAGACCTGGCCTTGACAATGAGAGAAGGACCACATCATCAGCATAAAAAAGAAGCGGTATCTTTATGGTTGTCAGCTTCGGGGCATGGGACTCTATATGACCAATGTAACCAGCCAGGTCAGATAAAAATAAATTAAACAGAAGAGGAGCCAAAACACATCCCTGCCTTACTCCATTCTTAGTCAGGATAGTATTAGAAAGTTCTCCCTGAAGACCACACCTGACCTGGCTAGAAGTCTGATTATACAAGGCTCTAATTAAGAACAACAGGCATCTGTCAATAGAACTTTTGAGCAGTTTTGACCACAACAGTCCCCTAGGGACTGAGTCAAATGCTGACTTTAGGTTGATGAAAACAGTAAAAAGTTTGCCATCTAGTATAGTAGTATATTTGTCAACCATGTGCGCTAAGGCAAAGCAGTAATCCAGTGTGGAACAGCCAGCTTTAAACGCAATCCAGCACAAATAATATTGGTCTCCTCGACCCAAATGAGGAGTCTACGGTGGAGATATTTAGCATACAGTTTCCCAATAATGGAAAGCAAACTTATGGGGCGATAGTCAGCTGGGTTGTTTCTCTTTCCTCGTTTAAATACTGGCACATAATTGCTAATCTCCAGAAGGTTGGAACACTATCAGAGGAATTAATGTATGTGAAGAGTCTTGCTAAAAAAGGAATCCACCATTTAGGATTGGATTTTAGCAAGTTAGGGGGAATAGTATCAGGGCCACGAGCTTCTCCTGGCTTGATTTCGGAGATAATCTTGGTGATCTCAACATAGGTCGCAAGTTGCCAACAAGGGGCTACAGGAGACAGCAGAGGGTCAGGCATGGTCAAACTTGTTGACGCCTGGTAAATTGCCGAGAAATGGTTTTCCCAGATTCTGTTAGAGATACAGCAGAGAGGGAGTTCTTGATGGCTTGACAGGGAGCTGGCAACAATTTGCCAGGTACTGCTTGCTAGTACCTGATTATAAAAGTTGAGACACTCCGGAGATGATAAAAAGGAGTGAAACTTTCTTTCAGTATTGGGAGACCATTTGATCCTCCTTGTGTATGAGGCCACATGGGGATCTAATATCTGGGGACCCCTAGGGAGCTATATATTTGATGAAAGCTCAATAATTGAGACCAGGGGGTAGTGGTCGCTCTCCATAAGGAAGTCCACATAAAAAGCACGGACTACCTCTCTAAGAGGTTGAGATACCAGCACAAAATCATAACACTACTCCCATGTAGGGAAGTGAAAGTAAACTCACCAGCTAGATCACTTGGAGTACTCCCTTTAAGAATTACCTTATTATGTTGGGCTGCTAAAACGGTTAACTGAATGCCAGCAAAATTTGTTAGTTTATCTTTAGAATGTCTGGCTGAAATCAGATGACCTATGGCCTGGAGGGTTTCTTGGGAATAGGGTGCCTCTATCGTGGGGGGAATTTGAGCTCCCAAACAGGCATTAAACTCTCCCCTATAAAGATATGCAGTGCTGGAAATTTAGTTTCCATACAAGTAATGTAATTCTTCAGCGTGCCCCATTGAGCCTTAATATCGGCTTGCCTCATCGTCGGGGGAAGATAAACATTGAACACTAACAATTTGCTACGT
>JAPKID020001885.1:0-14107 GCA_026931265.2 Tropidonophis doriae
AACCGAATTCAATTCCTTACCCCTGTGCTAAAATTTAAAATTGTTAGAAATATTATCCCATATTAAAAATCCAATTAAAACAATTTAAAATACAGGCTACAGACTGGATGAAATCAATTAGGCCAAGCAAAAACATTTGCATCACTTACTTTCACTGTGTCTCTCTTCTCTGGAATGATTGCAGTTTTATATTCACGATGTTTGGGGAGTTTCTCTAAGAAAAGCCTGAAACGCATCAAAAAATTATGTAACAAAATTGAAAGAAATACAACAAAAATGTCATTATAACAAAGTTGCAATTCTATAGCTATTTGTTTAATGCAATCACACACATACACACTACATTTATATATTTTGAGGGCCAGATACTCTTGCTCTCGAGGTTAAGACGCTCTCATCCATTGTTTAGACCAGGGGTCCCCAAATTTGGCAACTTTAAGAATTGTGAACTTCAAATCCCAGAATTCCAGACGTTGCTAAATTTGGGGACCCCTGGTTTAGACAATGCAAGACCCTCTAACTCTTTATTCCACTAATTTCTTAATATCAGGCTACACTGAGTTGTGTAAGACAACTTTACATTAGGACATTGATATATAAGGGTTGACAGAACAAGCAAAATAATCTGCATAAGTATTTTTCTCAAGGTTGTATAAATAAAATTTCATAAATGAAGATTTTCAGTTGTACCTTCCAATAACATCATAAAAATAGAAAAAGCAACAAGATTAAAAGAAGTCAATGGGTAATCTGGAAAAAAATGTTGGGGTGGAAAGTTTTGGTATTTTACCATTTACATGAAATATTCTTCCTTGGTGAAGGCTGGCCTTGCTCCGGTATGACTATGACGGTTTTACTAATTTCCTAAATCAGGGATGAGGCAATTATTCATCAATGTTAAAACTTAACTGAGAAAAACACTTTGGAGAAATTGTAATTTTGGTCCATGTGTATTTTAATTAGATGATCCAAAAGCCATGGCAAAAACTGACAAACTCATTCAGGCTGTAGATAAATAAGAACTTTAGTCACATCTGTTGCAAATTCCAGGATGTCTAGCTAATTTGTGACATAAAGGTATCCTATTGTTTTGTCAGAATAGAGGCTTAGGATCGAGCAATACTTATTTCTTACGTAATGTATTTGTTGTACAATATAAAGGCATGTTCGATGTTGCCTTCTTCAGAATAAATAGTGGCCATCCGGATGATTTCAACACCTGAACGGTAGTATCTTCGTGGTGGAACATCTTCATTCACCTCCACACAACTCCCCATATGAATAAGACCCCTGACCCGGTCTTCTGGGGGCAGGCTGATATCCGCATGGTCAGGCATATAGGTTTAATCTGCAAGAAAAATTAATACAATCTGAATGATACCATTTATGCCCAAGTTAATTTATTCCATTTATTCCAGCTTCCTTAGATATATATATAAGTATAACCTTGAATAACAAATGAATGAGGAAAAATTGTATTTGAATCCAAAGAAGCTTAGAGCTCTACCTTTAGCTTGTTTCAACACAGATATTAAAGAATATTTTTCCCTATCAGCCTTATCTCTGAAAGCAGACAATGGCAACTTATATAGTCCTATTTAGTGCAATTTTCAGTAGGAAAACTTTAGTTGACACATTCTCTTTCAGCGCATAGATGCAAAGCACGTCCTTCATCACCTAACCCGATTCAGCCACTTAGTGAGTTGGTCAGTGTATACATTTGATAAATAAATAATCGCCAAACTACAGAAGTGGGCAATCCTATTATTCATGAGATCTGCTCCTACTGATGTTCCACCATTCCCCAAACAGGGTTAATGAAGTAAACCATGATTTACGCTGTGAGCTGATCATTTTCTGGTCAGTTTTGGAAGAGCTCAGGCAGGAAGGAGCTGCATCCTATTTGGCCTCCTCCCCACAAGGGAAATCCCATCTAAAACCTATCAAGAATGGTTGCAGAAGGACCAGGAGTGGCAGGAGAGCAGCCTTCCAGGATTTCAGGGGATGCCAGAAAGAAGGTGGGGAGGGGTGTCCATTTTCCTTTCCTAAGCACCACAAGACAAGACTGGAAACAAATCAAGGAGAGAAGCAATGGAGGAGAAACTTCATAATAGTGAGAGGAACGGAACGGAATGGATGAATAGGAATAGAAATATGGAATAGACAATAGAATAAAATAGAAGAGATGAATATGAATAGGGGGGGAAAAGAAATAGGGAATAGAATAGAAATCTTCATGGTCACTTTGAACGTATCCTAATCAGCGCACATGAGAATGAAATCTGGGCGCCTAGAACTCTGCAAGGGGAGCATTGACCGGAGGGGGAAGGGCCTCCCTGCAGGAGTGGCCGGAGGTTTCCTAGAGAGGAGACTGGGCGGTCCCTTGTCCCAAGGCTCTCCTGCCTGAGCAGAGGGATGGACTAGAAGACCTCCGAGGCCCCTTTCCCCTTTCTCTTCCCTTCCTCCCCGGGGAGCCCTCCGGCCGCCCCAGCCCCCACCCCCCGCCCGACAGGCCCCTCGGGACAGCCCTGCCTGCCTGCGGTGCTGGGGCGGCGGGAGGGGAGGCGACCGGCCACCCGCTTCCCGCCCACTGACCTGCACAGGAGCTCCCGGCCGGCAACGGGCCGCAACTGAACCCCTCGAGAAGTAGCTTCCGGCTTCTCTAGGCCAGCAGCTCGCACACTGAGATGGGAGGAGGCGGAAGTCGAGCCGAGGAACTTCCGCTTCCGGTTAAAACGGTGAACCCGGAAGTTTGTGGCTGCCGGAGGGTTGGCCGGGTTCCCTGGCGGAGCTTTTCCAAAAGCCCCCACGAAGGGCGGGTGGCTCCCTTCCTTCTTTCCGAGGAGGCTTCGAGGGAAAGCCAAGACAGGCCCTCCCTCATCCAGTCAGAGCTGAAGAAGCTTCTTGGAGGAGAAGCGAAACGTCTTCAAAAGAAAGAAAACCCAGAAAGCCCAGCGGCCTCCTGAAAAAGCCCCTTTGGGACAATGGGGACCGGGAGGGCGGAGAATCTCCACAGGGAATGATTGAAGCTGCTTTGCAGAGTCGTAAACTTCGCTAAAGAAAGCATTAGTTAAGGAAGAGGAGCTCATCCCATATTTCAGCCCCCAAGGAGCCTCATCACAGTAGGAAATAGAATTCAGGAAACAGGGAAATCGATCTGAATCGCTCCTCTCTTATTCAAATTACTGATTTCAAAACTTTTGCCTGCTTTTGAGTGACCGCATTTGCATGCTTGCAGAGCAGCCGACATAATGTTGGAGCCACCAATAAGGGAATTTGGATAAAGGAATTTGATTTGTCCATGGGGCCAAGCGATACAGGATTCCAAGCTGTAAAAAATATGTAGCTTGAAATCTTCACTCTTCTAGTATCAGAAATGCACATTTTTAAATTTCATTTTAGATAACATTTAAACATTTAAAATGTCTGCCAATTCACCTATTAGGTGATATTTTTAGTCATCCTACTGAGGGCTGCCAAACATGGACTTTGTAATATTGTACCTGCTAACTAACATTGGCTTTTTTGTATTTTATTCTTTTAAACTATTAACTTTTACAAACCATTAACTTTATCAGAATTTTGCGGCTGGAATATAGAAATTTTCCCCCTCAATAATTGGATCCTGTTACTGCTGATTGATTGTTGCATTTAACATTTCCCAACTGCAAGATAAACTATTTTTGCTGTGCAGGTGAGGATCAGGCAGGAGTGTATTTGGGAAACAGGATGCCTATAGCTTTATCTCCTGAAAGATAAAGAACTATTTCAGTGTCTATTACAATGTATTCTACCATAATTAAGGGCTGCAAATGTTATTTTAATAGCATTATATTTCAGCTAGTGCTTTTTCCAGCCCACAAGTTCTAAATCTTAAGCACATTCCTTTTCTCCCAGCAGAAAATGCATCTCATAATTCCATCTAGTGTACTTCAATTACACATAGCAGCTTATGATTAATTCAAGAATATTAGTTCTGGTTTCGAAAGAGCTACCCCTATAGTGCTTACCAATGTGATCAGGGATTAGCAGCCTGATGCTCTCAGGTTTTGGTTTCAGTACCAGACCACATAACTAATGCCAAAGGACTGAGAATCTTTTCCAAATCACAACTGTGGCTTTGAATGTCTTTTGCAACCTTGAACCTCATACATCTGTAAAGGTAAAAATCAGCTTCAAAAGAACAAAACCAATTTCCTTGTGAAAACATTTTTACTACACTGCACACTATTGTGGAACAATAAATTTTATTTAATATCTAAAGGGCAATATATAAGGATGATTTGCAGAAGTATCTTTTTAAAAAGTCTGTTTTCCTCAAGTGATGTAGGAAGAAAACATTCTGGGTGAATTAATTGAATATCCTTTCCTTAACAGAATCCTTCTTTTGGAAATGTGTTTTATCAGGTTTCCAGTTGCATTCTTTTCTTCTTCCCAAAAAGGCAACTAAATGATGAGGTGGCCACTGTAGAATTGGATGCCTCTAGAAAGCGTTCTACCTAAACAGCAATGGTGTAATTTACTGTCAGTGTAATTACTGTCAATGGTGTAATTTACTGTCAATTCCACAGATTATCTTTTCTTGCCAAATACTTTTTCATGATTAAGGGATCCAATAGTGTTGTCTATTTGATTTCTATGTTGTTGCAGCGAGCCATGAGGATTTAGTTCTTGAAAAGAGGGTCCTTGATATCCTTGAAACTGTTCCTGGGAGAAGAACAGCCTATTGGTGGGCCTGACATTATGACCTGATCTCTGATGCATGATGTCGGGGGATGAAGGGGGATATTGTGGACTGTAAGCTTGGCTCCCTTTGCTGTAATGGGTGATGAGATTCTGGTTCCAGATTTCAGAATGTTTCCTTAAATAAAAAGCATCAGATTTCAGGGCAGAGCAGTGATCCCGAAGAAATTGTGCTGCTAATCTTGGGCCCACAACTTAAGCTTTTGAACTTAATGGTTCAGATTGCAGTGGATGAACCTCCTGCTTTTTAAATGTTAGTTAAAAATGTTGCTAATAATTATTGGTAAATGCCAAGGCTCTATTAAGGCTTGATAGAGTTTTAGTCACAGGGTAATCTCCACTCCACCCACAAATCATTCCAGATTCATCTCAGTTCTTTTCATACTACTATACTTTTATTCAGGGAAGCAGCAATAAAGTACAGCAACTCTTGCTGTAATTTGCATATTAATATAACAGAGCCAGTTTGGTCCAGTGGTTAAGGTGCCAGATTAGAAGCCATGAGTTCTAAATTCTAAGCATTGGGGGAGGGGGGGCGGCGCTGATGACTGGGTGGTCACTGCCTGCCCACCCCAGGAAGAAAGTACTGACAAGCCACTTCAAACAAGGTCCTATTCCTATAGTCACCAGGAGCCAGCTCTTCTTAATGGACAATAACAACACAGCATATACAAAAGTATACCGTTGTTTTGTTGCACATTATCACTTCCTCGAACTTGGTTAACCACACAAACTAGGGAGCCTGTTGTGAGGCATTCTGACAGCCTGCTAGATAATTAGCACTTAGATTTATATAACGCTTCACATTGCTTTACAGCCCTCTCTAAGCAGTTTACAGAGTCAGCATCTTTGCCCCCAACCATCTGGAAGAAGGATGGAAGGCTGAGTCAACCTTGAGCCAGTCAGGATCGAACTCCAGACAGTGAGCAGAGTCAGCCTGGGATATTGCAATCTAACCACTGAGCCAGCACGGCTAATGGATAAGTATAAAAGCCACTATTTAGTTTAAAATGAGTCCATGAAAGTTTGGAACAAAATTTGTTCCAGGAATCATACTTTCTCTCAAACCTGAGCATTGTCAAAAAAGGATACTAGAAACCCAAATCCTTATTCTACATATAGTTATGCAAAATCAAGATAACAATGCAGCTTAAATTACATAATTCATCGGGACAATTTATGACTGCCTATTGCAAGTAGAATATGCCCATCCCTGGAACAGATGTCCTCTTCATCTGACAGCAGCCAGAGATACACGCTTCATCTGCAGACGTTTCCATAAATCCTCTGCCATTTACCTTTTTTGGCTTCCTCCACCTCTCCTGAATGTTAAATTCCTGAAACAGAAAGAAGGCAAAAACTACTGAGGCACAAATAACAGGAGCGTTTGTGGAAGGAAAGGCTTGCAGTGGGCAACCTGAGCTCCTCCTTCCTTTGGTTTTCTCCCCTGAAAATTTAGGGCAATCTGGAGCACGCCTGGTTTCCACTGATAAAGAGAGAAACACTCACAGCCCCAGGATGTGGGTGTGGACTTTGTAGCATAAAGGCTAAGTGATAAGTGTTAAGATGTAATTTAGGAAAATACGTTTGGTAAACTAAGCTACCCAGAGCCACTTCATAGGGAAGATGGGCAGCATAAAAAATTAATGAACAGTAAAAACAGTAGCTGTGCCTGTCTAGGATATTGTGACAAACTGAACTGGTTGCAATAGTTGTTCCAAGCAATGCCCATTTATGCACAGTATGAAGGTAACGACAACTATGAGTTATTCAATAAACCATGGTTATAATGTATTATAATAATGTTTACAATATAATATAAATTAATGTGACAACCCAATGATTTGAAGTCTGGGGTTACTGTTGTAAACATGAAGATTTATTCACTGATCTCATATATCTCAATATATCAGAAACAGACCATCTACCAGGAGACATAGTTGGCAAGATAAAGATTTTGCACAATTTGTAGCAATTTAAAAAAGCCAAGGGAAGGAGGTTAATCTTTCCATCCACAACACAGCAACGGTGGCCTACTTTGTGTAAGCAGTGCTCCTCCCACAGTCTGGGTCCTTAACCAACACACTCAGCCACTGTGCTGCCTATATTATATATTTATATTATGTATTTATTAAATTTATACCCCGCACCTCCTAAAAAAGGACCCAGGGCGGCGCACAGGCAATATTAAAAACCACACATAAATACAAAAATACATCATAAAAAACTATTAAATTATACCCTGTGCTAAAACACTTATAAAACCCTATAATTAAAATTTATACAAATAAATTTGTATATGCCTCCTCCTCAGTCAGCCGAGTGATCAGGATCAAGGAACTTGTGGGATGTTAAATTGGACCAGGCTGATCCTTCTGCAATTCAAATGCTTCCTGGAGAAAATAGGTCCTAGAGGTAGGAAGAACAGGCAGGGGACCAAAGAACTCCCACTTCTTCCGGAGAACGAACCAAGAAAGACACAGCAGGAAGGGCTCCACACTGCTCTAGGGACCAGGGAGGGAATGAGATGCTGCTGGAAGTTACTTGAGCACCTGCCAACATCTAAGTGTACTCCAATCTTTCCTACTTTTATATCCAGAACCTCAGAAGGTTCTATTTTCACTTAATTATATTTAATCCATGGAAAGAAAAGAAGGAAAAAAAGAAGGAAAACCTTGGTGGGTGGTTCCAGTTTTGTGGTCCATAGTCAGCAACTTCATAATGAGGACTTGGGGTGTAACCAACATGCCCATTCATCCAATCCCGTTGTGAAACATCCATATAATGATGGTTCCTTTAGGAAAAAGATCAGGAAATCTGTTATTTAAAATATTGCTTTCAGGGGTCCAGAGTACTTCAATAGCTTTCATAGTCTTTTGGCTTGCAGGGAGTCTCTGCTATAGCAGGGTTCTAGTTTGCCCAGAACAGAAAAAAGATTAATTGTAAAACTGGACTTTGGTTGCCCTGCAGAGGTTATGCAAATTGTGCTGAAGCTGACCCGCCTACTTCGGGATGTGTTTATCTCTAACCAGGAATTAGTCTCTGCCTTCCTTCTAGAACAGGCATTATGTGGAAGGAAGCCTTGGTTGAGGGAAGTCATGATGAACAGTGGAAGCTGGTATCTAAGGGGATTTGGGGATGACCATGGCAACTGTGACTCTGAACGCAACAGTCTTCACTGGTTGTAGTGGATTGTGTGGAGGGTGATCTTGGGGGAACAAGGAAAGAGATACTGCCCAGGGAACAATTGGACAAGAGAGGGAAGAATCCCAGGTGGCTTAATGGTGGAGAAACAAACTTAGGAAGGACCTGCCTTAATGGCTCAGGTGATTAAAAGTGATGGCGCAAATGTGATTTGCAAGATTCTGTTCATGGAGCCTTACAATAAGGTAGAATCTGTTCATCTAAATCAGGGGTGTCCAAACTTGGAAACTTTAAGACTTGTGGACTTCAACTCCCAGAATTCTGATCACACCCCTGATCTAAGTCCTGTTTCCTGTCTGGTTTACCTGGAACAGCTGACAGTGGTAAAGGGCATGAATTAAGGAATGAAATAAAGGGAGGAGAAAATAGATGCGTTGGGTGCCTGGGGAACTACAGGAAGCAGAAACGAAGTAAGAACCAAATAAAGGTGGTCTAATCGATTTGGGTAAAATGGGCAGGGAAGTCATGTTCCCCTGGTTTAATGTCCTGGGGGATAAATATGTAGGATGCGATTACGGCATGGCAATTGAGGATGTCAACATGCATGTACTTTGTATGTATACAATGGTGTAGTTGTTGGCCAAATAATTTGTAGTGAGCAAGGGATACGTTTGTATGTTGCTTATAGGATAATATGCAAGAACCAGCAACTATGGAACACTATTTCACAGGCAGGAATTCAATAGTACAAAATGCAAAAAAGGTTGAAGTGCTGCATTTCAGCAAGTCACCCTGGAAAAGAGAATTACCTTCTTCCAAATGTTTTCCGGAGAGCAGAAATATAGTTCTTCCTCTCTATGGAATGCCCCCTGCATCTGTTAAATACTATGAAAGGGGAAAACAGCTGTGATGTTCAGTGGACCCCACTATACAGATGTTTTTTCTACCCAGGCTATTTTCATTAAAGCACAAAGCAGCAGCACATTTGACTTTTAAGCTCAATTCCAGAGAATCTTGGAGATTGTCTGAAATAAATTACTTTATCCACCCAGGCAATTTTCTGACATGGGGGCAGAGTGAGGGCAGTAGTTTCTTAGGGAAACATCTATACTTGCAATGGGGCGATTAAGATAATTTTCCATGGAAACTCGAGTAGCGCTGTCAATCAGAAGGCCATTTATGCAAAGCTTCTCATTCTGTCAATCAAACATTCTAGGTAACATCAGGACATTCATTCCGTGCTTCACTTTCACCATGGCAGTCCCTACTGGGCAATGCAGTGGATTTTACTATCGATCCAGTATTAGCAATGCAATGTACACTCTGTGCAACAAGAAAAATACATTTTTAGAAAAAGCACTGCAGGCTCTTTATCAGTGCAATTCAAATTTCATGTATTTTTACAAGTTATGAAATACTTTAATTTAAAAAAAGTTTAACCTGAAGCAGTCACAGAGATGCTTTCTTTCTAGATAATCTGATGAATTAAATCACCAATACTGTATATTTTGTCTGACTAGAACTTTAAAATGTCGTGTCCCCCCCCATAATAGCTTGTAAAATATTTTTGCTTATCATATCTCATAATCCCACTATTCCAATAAGACAGGGCACTAGAAATTAGCTTAATTCACAGGGCTCATTTGTTTAATTCTTTTTGTCTTTCTTTTTTTGGCTGTGCAAACAGTTACATTTATTGGCTATCTGGTATTTTATCTATCCTACTGGTTAGTATATAGGCAATGAAGAGTTGAACTAGGGTGCTCTCAATTAAGGACACAATGCTTACATTCTATCGCCATGTTTGGATCCATTCCGTCAACATCAATAAGGTATCTTAACACAACAACATGTAAGAAAAGAAGAAAACGTAAGAAAAAATTATAACACAGTGAAGCTCGTTTAGTAGACTTCCGTGCAACAGATCAAAAAAACAAATTCACTCTCAAATTTACATTATCTGCATGATGTAAATTTAAGGGGAAATTCAGTCTGCTGAAAAAAGCTGTTTAGAGTTTACTGAGATCCAATTAAATGAGGCTTTATGTAGTTTGTCAGTTAATATTTGTGCAATGATGCAATTACGCAGATGAGATAAATGAGCACAAACAGCATCATTTATAGGACATCATGACTCATTACTCCATGGAGATGAGGTCTCAACACTTTTTAAAAATTGGTTGTTTTAAAAATACATTATTTGAATTACAATTGAATATTTACTGTGCATTAAAAACCATCAGAAATACAAAAATTAGACGTATTACTTTTGTAAATACCCTGTTCCCCTGAAAACAAGACCTCCCCAAAAATACTGCAACACAGCAGCAGCCATGAGGTGATGATGCTCGCTGCCTCCTGCACCTCAAAAATAATAAGACCTCCCCGAAAATAAGCGCTTATTTCAGGGGTCAAAAGAAAACAAGACCCCTGTCTTATTTGGGGGGAGAAATGGTAAAAAAATGTTGTTTTCTCCCATCCTTCCTTTCTTTGTCCTTCTACAGTATTAATATCTAATAGAAACTAACATTTCTAGAAGAGTTATAATTAACTGAGCTACAATCCAGTTATAAATAATACTTAACTGAACATAGACATAAACTGACATTTCTGCAGCAGACACGAATTTTCAAGTAAGACCAGTGAAATCACCTTTGTTTCTTAGAAAATTTTACCTGCAAACAAGGTAACCTGTTCGATTCAAGCCATGTGTACAGTGGACGCCAATAAGTTTGTCTGAGGAGATAGGAAAGGCAAATGGGGTCTTTAAAAAGCCCCACCAGAGAGATAATTTTACACAGAACAAATATATATCTGATTTTTCTTCATGGATTGCAAGAGGCAGTCGTATTTATGGGCAGACTGCCTTGAGATGGTCCATGAACAGGTTTAGGAATAGAATTCTTGAGGATTAATGTAGAATTCCATTATTAAATCAAAACATTTGCACATCCAATCAGACTTACCATTATGCTGGTTCTCTCTGAGGAAGTTTTCCACAGTGCTTTTGAATTCAGAAACTATAGCGTGATTTGGTACTTTGTGTCCAATTGTTACAATTTTACAATATTGCAGTGTATCTGGTAGCTCCTAAAAGAAAATGCAAAACGTTTGAAATAATTGAAATGACTATCCAAACAGCCAACTTAAGAAAAAAATGAATAAAAGCAGGCAAAAAATGGCAATTATTATATGCAGGAAACCAACTAAAAAAAACCTTTTCTCAAAATTTCCTCTGTAATCCCAAAGCAATGACTGTTATTAAGAATTAAGGTCATAGAACTGATCCCTGTTAAAGGAAACTTACCGTTGGCTCATAATAGTGTGTTGTATACGTTAAATCAATGATCAAACCAAGTTCTTCTTTTTGCTCTTTGACTTGAGTGATAAGGTCTAAGGGAGAAAAACGCTCATCTGGGGCAAGCCTCCATTCAAAACTCTGGGGGGAAAAATTATTCAATGTTGCTGCTAAATTTTCAAGATACTCCGATACATATCATAAGCCAAGTACAGCTGTATTTGCACAACCTTGTATAACCTGAGTACAGACAGTCCTCAATTAATAATTTGGAAGGGAATTCCATCATTAAGTGATAATTGTTACGAAGCAAATTCAACTTCTCTAATTGTCCCATTTACTACTAAAGCAATGAAATCTGGATCACAGCAGAATGCCAATGGAAAATAAATAAAAAATGTCTGCCTAAATGATTGTACAACTGACGTTGAAATGTGTAATGGAATGTGCCAATTATATTGGGGAAAAAGAGGGCGGCAAAATATTCTACCTAGGAAATAATCAGACAAGAGAGAGGAACACACACACACACTTAATGGTCAGGGAAAGAAAATTAGGAAGGACCCACTGTAATGAATCAAGCAGTTAAAAGCAGTGGTGGGAAGTCTCTACTTTCACATGTGCAAGATTCTGTTAATTTACAATAATGTGAAATTATTTGATCAGATCCTGTTTCCTGTCTGGTTACCTGGGAGGTCTGCCAGAATATCAAACATTTAGATCTGACCTAGAGACAAGAAAAGGAGGCCTTGGACAGCAATGGCGTTTGGGTAGCCAGTAAATATTTATTATTTAATTCAATTTCTAGACCGCCCCCTCTCCCCACAGGGACTCGGGGCAGTGTACAGGTAAATATAAAATCATAACCATAACAATACATATAACTAAAACCAAATTAAATAATCCTCTGTACCCATTATAAAAATTAAAACTAACCCCATAAAACCAATTAAAACAATTTAAAAATTTCAGCCTGGGGCGGTAGCGTGAAATCAGGCCAGGCCGATTTTATGAACAAAAACTGGGCTCCAAAACTTACCCCTAATTAATATTGTCAGTGTTCAGGCTGAAATTTACTCTATGGAATCCAAAATACCCATTGCGTCCATTGATGTCCAGATAATTGTATTTAGACTACTTTTATGACACTTTAATCTACTTTACAGCTAACAAATTCACTAATTTAAATTTGCTTTTGAAATATTTCCCTTGGGAGAAAAATCTTAAAAACTTACGCCTTTCCAAAGCTACATGAAATCCACCAATTACTGATATACTGCCAGTAAATCACCTACCCCCCAAGTGACATTTTTATCTTAAAAAGGCATTGACAAGTTAAAGCAATTGAGTGAACTCCATTCCCCACTTTACTGACCTTCTTAAGAGGAACTTTAAAGGCAATGAAGCGGGTCCCGGGCATTCTTCTTCCAAGAGGCTGATAATCCATCCATCTAGAAAGGAAACGTCACAATGTGTTGCTTTTGCTTCAATGTGATTAGGACGGAGTTCCAGGGAGGAAGGATAACATAGAAGCTGAGAACTCTTTGGAGGAACTGAATACATTTCAAATGGAGGCACTTTTAGAAAACAGCTGTCAAACACTCATTTCAAAGGAGAAATCAAACTACTTTTGTTGTTCCTGTAAATTATCTTACCACCCCAAATTATGTTTGCCTTTTTTTTCCTGAGTAGGTAGACATATTTCCAAAGGAAACACTGCTGCACCCGATCCATTAAAACCGCTTCCAGTTGACGGAAGTGGTAGTGCCGAAGAATTGTTGAGAAACACCCGACGCCATGCCAGTGAGAGAAGTGCCAGGCCCCTCCTGCCATCTAGCATCTCCTCACGCACAGAAAGATGCCCATGCAGGATCTCTATTCATCTTAATCCTTAGCAGCACACCAGGGGACGACAACAGGCACTCCTTACTTAGTAACCAAAATTGGGACCAGCAGCACTATTGCTAAGTAAGGTGGTCGCTAAGTGGGAGATCCATACCCCCAGAATGCTCAGCAAGACAGCCAGGTTGGCAGCTCCAGCCAGCCAATGACAAAAGATTCACCGGTTTTACCCCTTCGGCTTTTGTTTGCCTCTTAATCCTTTTAATACACCTTCCCTTTTTCCCTTCGGAACGTCTGAAATAGATAGCAAGAAAGGGATTGTTTGTATCTGCATCCACGGAAGAAGAGGAAGATGTTACAAAGAAGGGAGCACATCGTGGTTAATAGACTGGGTGTCAGGTCTGCTCCTAACAATAACCAAGAAAGAAACCCCTCAACTCCATTTTGGATGGAATTAAAAGTACTTTTACTGCTTATGAAATGAAGCGTTTAGGCGTGAAAAGCATACATATCAACCCCCTTTTCCCAGTAACCCCCACCCCATTATCCAATGTGCAAAGACCTCAGGTGTCATGTGGGTCGCATCTCCAAGGACCATAGTATGCAGGACCGTTGACCTTGACCACCGCACGGCCCCAGCCATGGTATGCGAAGTAGATGGCGATAATGTACTCTTTTCTGCAAATCACTCTCCTGCACCTTATATTCCCATAGCCCAATAGCAAAACCCCTCCCTCCCCGTTTCACATGGCAGCCAAAGCAAACAGCAAAGCGGAGGCTGACACTGGGCTGTTTATGCAGAGCACCAGCACTTTGCTTGTCTACAGTCGAAGGGACAATAAAGGTAGACTAAAGTCTAATTCAGAGGTCTTCAAACTTGGTCACTAGAAGACTGATGGATTTCAACTCCCAGAATTCCCCAGCCAGCATCGCTTACTCTCTTGTAATCCCTTCCTCTGCCATCTCTCCACTCAGATCAGAGGCCTTCAAACTGGGCCACTTGAAGACTGGTGGACTCCAACTCCCAGAATTCCCCAGCCAGTATCACTTACTCTCTTGTAATCCCTTCCTCTGCCATCT
>JAPKID020001886.1:0-14100 GCA_026931265.2 Tropidonophis doriae
AGGAATGAGTCATCTTAAGCGTGGATTCCTTTTTGGACCGATCATATTACTCAGGGTTAGAGCAGGAACCGTTTTGCGAGAAGGTCCCACTTCAGATCCAGATCTGTGGATAAAAGGACCGAAATAGTATTAGGCAGCTTCAAATGCTACCCCAAAGATGATCTGCAGTAATGGGGGGGGGGGCTTCCTCACAGGGACGTCGTAAAGGTAATGGAGAACGTACATAGAAAGTGCTTGAATCCCTTCCAAGAAATTATATGAATCCTCAGCAGCCCCAAAATGATAAGAGGCATTTGTAGGATTGTTTTTCTTTAATGAAGGTGCAGGTAGTTCTTGATTTATGACCGCAATTGAGTCCAGGGTTTATGTTACACAATGAGATATTTGCTAAGTGAGTTTTGCTCCTTTCTATGATCTTTTGGTGTGGTCCACTAGCAGCCTGCAGAGCGGGCAGCAGATTCAGACGGTGAGGAGGTAGGGGAGGAACGTGGGCCAGTCCTGGAGTCTGGGGAAGGCTCTGAGGAGGGCTCTGCGTCGGAGGCAGAGAGGGGGCCAGTTATGAGCTGCAGGGGTTGGACTAGATGACCTCCAAGGTCCCTTCCAACTCTTCTTATTCTGTTACTATTGTGTTATTCAGAGTGCAGACAGGAGCAACCAGAATGATGAGGGGACTGGAGGCTAAAACATATGATGGAAGGGTGCAGGAACTGGGCCTGGCTAGTCTAGGGAAGAGAAGGACCATGGGAGGCAGGAGAGCATCTTCCAATATTGGAGGGGCTGCCCCAGAGAGAAGGAAGCTATTCTCCAAAGCCCCTTTGAAGGCCAGACAAGGAACAATGGATGGAAACTGACCAAGGAGAGATTCAACCTGGAAATAAGGAGGAACCTTCTGACAGTGAGAACCATCAACCCCTGGAAGAGAAGTTGCCTTCGGAAGTTGTGGGAGCTTCATCCCTGGAGGCTTTCAAGAAGAGACTGGACTGCCATCGGTCAGAAATGGTGGAGGGTCTCCTGCTTGGGCAGGGGTTGGACTAGATGACCTCCAAGGCCCCTTCTAAGTCTGCTAGTCTGTTCATCTGTAAATCTATTTGAGCTGTCGGGAAACTGTTCCAAGTCTCGCACTTCAGATCTCTTGCTTTGAACCAGAGAATGAAGCTCTGGTAATGGAGCTTCATTCTAAGGGAGAAGAAGAATTTAATTTAAAAAAAAAAACCTACTTGATCCTTTGTGGCTTTGTCACATTAGCCCAAGTGGCAAGGCTGCGATTAGAGGCAGCTCATCAGTTCAACAATTTTTCCCCCAAAAAAGAAAGAAAGAAAGAAAGAGAGAGAGAGAGAAAGAGAGAGAGAGAGAGAAAATGAGTTTGCACAGGCCCAGTGCCACATTTTGCGCCGCGATCGCACAATCCAGTTCCCCAGGATGCAGAAAACGAGCTCCCTGGGCGGAGAACTGGCGCGTATGCATAAATTAGTCAAATTGAAGTCCTTGATCCATAGAAAGCTTCCGTGTTCTCCATCACTCCTCCTGGGAGGAGCCAACAGGGTAATCTTTAATTCGGGACACACGCACGAAAGCACTCTCTTACACCGAGTGCGTAGTTAAGCAATTTGCGAGCCTAAGAGGTAGCGATGGCCATCAGCTGAGTGGCTTGGAAGTATAGGATTTCCCTCCTGGAGACAACCATACTCTTTGTTGGTAGTAGACACAGGATGGTATTATGCCGTAAGCCACTCGGAGTTGGCAAACAATTTTAATAAATAAATAGGACTTGTGTTCTGGAGTTCTGTTGGGGCCCACCAGCTGCCGGCCGAGCTGGCAGCCTATTCGGACAGTGAGGAGGGTTGGGGAGGAACCTGGGCCAGTCCTGGAGTCTGGGGAAGGCTCTGAGGAGGACTCTGTGTTGGGCCCGGGCTGTATGCCAGTGATCGGCTGCCTTTGGAGTCAGACATGAGGCAGAAGAACAGCTGGAGCCTGTTCCCAGTGTGCTCATGCACAGAATTGCCAGGGGAAGGGAAGAGCTAAAGAACAGGGGTTGACTTGGGAGGGAGGCCACAGGTGGACGATGAAGGGCCCCTCCCAGAGGAAAGAAAAGAGGAGCGAAAGGGGAGTGGAGTTTGCAGGAGACCATTAGTTCACTTCATTGGTTCCTGACTCTCCGAGGCTCCTGGCCAAGTTTTGCAGAGATCGGCCTTGTCAGCTCTCCAAGCCAGATAAGGTCTGTGATTGTAAATTCTCCCTCGAAAGACTTTGCTGAATGTGAAGGAGTGGAAATTACAGCAAATTAACAAAAGGTTTTTTTTTGTTTTGTTGGGACAAGGAGTTTGTTTCACGCTCTTGGGAAGCCTTGGTCAGAACAAGAAAAGGGCAGCTTACTTGTGCACTCATAAAGAATGGAGCAAAATACTTTTAGCATTGGACAATAGTTTTGAACAACAATCAATGGGAGGATGCCAAATTTGCTTAACAACCACATGATTCCCTTAAAAGTGGCAACCAAAAAAAATATCGAATACCATGGAAATGTTGGTGCTCATTGTGGTCATACATTGAGGACACCTATACTTGCCATTCAGAACAACAGAATTGGAAGGGACCTTGGATGTCATCAAGTCCAACCCCCCACCAAGCAGGAGACCCTGCACCATTTCTGACAGAGGTCAGTCCAGTCGCTTCTTGAAAGCCTCCAGGGATGAAGCTCCCACAACCGCCGAAGGCAACTTCTGCTCCGCGGTTCGCACTGTCAGGAAATTCCTCCTCACTCCCCATCTTTCAATTTATTCTATCTTAAGTTAGCAGAGGACCATTTTAAGGGGACCCGTGAAAAGCTGGAGACAGAGGGAAAGAGACGGACGACTGGAAAGCATCTGTTTGCTTCCAGAGGAAAAAACGGAGCGTGGGAAATCCTCGCAGCTTCTCGGTCAGGAGAATCAGTCCAACTTTGATGGGATTAACCCATTTCATTGAGTAATTGCCTGCTGCAAGGAGCAGAGAAATCGGACTTTATGGCAGAGACAGAATGGGGGAGCCTGTGGCCATGCCTAATGGAAGCCAAGACATTGCAGAGGAGCTTAATCTGGGCACAATTGGGTGTTTCAGATGAACACGAAATCAGAAAGTCCAGGCTACGCATTTATTGAGCACCGGAAAGGTCTCAGTCCTAGCAGATTTGCACCAGACCAAATCTCCCCAAAACAGGAGGCTAAACAAATCCTGTATTTTATCATCAGCTTTTATCTTTTGCAGGGAGGAAAGCGATGGCAAAGCTAGACAGCATCCTAAAAAGCAGAGGCATCCCTCTGCCAATCAAAAGGACGTCTAGTCAAGGCGATGGTTTTCCCAGTTGTAATGGATGGCTGTGAAGGTTGGACCACAAGGGAGGTTGAGTGCCAAAGAATGGAGGCCTTTGAACTCTGGTGCTGGAGAAGACTCTTGCACTGAGACTGCAAGGCCATCCAAGCGGTCAGTCCTAGAGGAGGTCCACCCTGGCTGCTCTTTAGAAGGCCAGATCCTGAAGAGGGAACTCAAAGACTTTGACCACCTGATGAGAAGGAAGAAGGACTCCCTGGAGAAGAGCCTCATGCTGGGAATGATGGAGGGCAAAAGAAGAAGGGGACGGCAGAGAAGGAGGTGGCTGGATGGAGTCACCGAAGCAGGTGGCGTGGGCTTCAATGGACTCCAGAGGATGGCAGAGGACAGGAAGGCCTGGAGGAACGTGGTCCATGGAGTCGCGATGGGTCAGACATGACTTCGCAACATCAACAAAGCAAGAAAAAAGACCATATTTGGGGTTCAGCAGGGCATACGAATGCAACATGAGGGGGACGACTGTGGGGTCTTTCGTACTCTCTGAGTTTGGTCATTTTCTTGCAGACGTTTCATTACCGAACTAGGCAACATCAGCAGGGCTAGAAGGGACTAGGGCTTGCAGGGAGAGGGAGGAGAGGGAAGACGAGGAGGAGGACCAGATGTTCAACTTAATTTAATTTTAATGTAATTTTCAAATGTTTATACCGCCCCATCTCCACAATGGGACTCAGGGCGGTGCACAGAAGATAAAAAGTAAAAACAACAACATACACATCATATAAATACATTCCACAATTTAAAACCGAATTAAATAAATATAGCTGTGCTACAAAGATTAAAACTATAAATCCCTCTATTAAAATTAAATTTACATTATTAAACTCTAATACTATATATTCTTAGACTTCTTGCAATTGACAATCCCTAGAACCAAGAACAGTGCTCATAAAGGGGTCTGTTAACTAAAAATGGGAGAAGAAACACCTAAAACCTATCTGAAGAATATGTTTAAAACATTTTAAATATTTTCAGCAAAGAGCATACCCATTATTCCAGGCCAAGCTAAGTCTTCATTGTCATCTCTCTCTTTACCAGGAGCTAAGTGGCTAAATCTGTCCAGATGTTCTAATAAGCCAGCTAATAAAGGAATCGCTCCAGCTTCCTGAATAAGTCCAGGATTTTTACTGAGAAGGAGTACGACAGATACCACTAACTCTGGAAGGAGTACACCTAAGAACAAACATTTTAGTAAAAAGATAGAATAATACATTTTGTGCATCCTCCCAATACATTTCAAATGGCTTGAATTCAGACTTGCAAATCAGCAAAATGATAACCTAGGCCATTTTTACCCATTCTCATTACACAAGTGATAAGTACCTCCGCTCCTTCCGCCAAAAACTTAAAACCTACCTATTCCATCAAGCCAGCTTGGCTTAATTTATGCTGTACACCGCCCCGAGTCCCCGCGGGGAGAGGGGGCGGTCTAGAAGTCCAAATAATAAATAAATAAAATGGAATTACACATATGATCTTCAATAGCAGCATTTCCTTTTTTTTTTTTTAAAGGGCACTCCCCCTTTTTTGGCACAATCCACATTTATGGATCTAAATGTGTGGAACTAGATTTATGCCCATTAGGTTTCTTATGTTTTACTTATCATTACAAGTGATAAAGTGGAATTAAAAAAATGCATCAGTACCTGTTAAATCGCCATCTACAACACGAGATACTTCTGCAAAGTGCCTATGGCTTATAGAAGCAATGCTAGTTGCTACAGGCAAAATATCTCCAATGTGTGTACACAAAAGGGCCGTGTATTTCTTTAACAAAGAACCAACTCCTAGAAGCTCAGGACCTGTCAAGAAATAGAAATATCACATTCTGTTCATCATCAGAGGTGGAGGACACACGTTATCAGTGATAGAGGAAACTCTACAGAACATCATGAAGGAATTAAAAATTTTACAAGAAATCCATAAGGACAATGTCAGCACCAAATTGGAACTTCTAGAGACACAGAAAGCACTAATGGAAAATAAACAAAGAATTGATGGACTGGAGGGGGGGCAGTGGAGATGAGGGGGGAGATAAGTAATTCTCAAAAAGAAATAGCAGATTTAGCGGGTCATATGTCGAGGATGGATTTTGAAAGGATGTCTTACTTTTTAAGGTTTCAGAATGTTGCTGAAGATAGCTCTGAAGATTTAAAAGATTTAATGTGCACAATGCTAGCAGATTATATCAAAAAGAGCAAAGAAGATATGTGGGGGGACATCGACCTGATTTATAGAATTAACTCAGCATATGCCAGAATTAATGAGGTTCCCAGAGAGATACATATTAAGTTTGTAAGAAGGTCAACGCGGGATGCGATTCTAAGAGCACAGAGAGATGGTCCCTTGATATATCAACAAAATGAGGTTGCCATTTTGAAACAGATCCCGAAAAAGATTAGAGAGATAAGAAGGAAATATTCCTTCTTATCCAAAAGATTATTTAAAAAAGGGGTGTGGTTCAAATGGTCGATGCCCGAGGGAATGTTGGTGTTCTGGGAGGGGGGGCGAGTAAGAATTAAAACAATTGCAGAGGTGGAAGCCTTTCTTAAAAAACATTCCTCCATTTTGGAGGATGAAAATGGGGGAATGGGGGGCCTCGGCTCCGCCCACGGGAGGTCAAGGAGAGGAAGATACAATTGACTTTTTTTATGTATGATTCTTATCTGGATGTTTATAATAACAAATGATTGATTGCATGAAATTGAAATTCCACTTTGTAGGTAAATGGAAAATGTATTGTATTACCCTTTTGTGTATGAAGCCTCGGAGGAAGCGGACACCTCTGAAATAGATGTCCTCAAAATGTTCTTTATACACCTTACCCTTACCCATTATTAAAATTTGTAAAACCCAATAAAACTTTTTTCAAAAAAAAAAACATGCCTTCAGATAAACAGTAAAATGATATTTGCCGTAAATCATGCAATTAAGGATACAGAAATGCATGTTAAAGAAATTTTTAAAAGTCATTATAAAAATAAAGATTTGTATATTTTCTCTTTAATTTCTAACTGATTATGAGTTTACCATGTAGTGTTTTTTAAAATACATGGTACCTTGGTACTCATTTTTAATTGGTTTCAAAAGATACGAGGAGTACCAAAAACACTGATTATCGAACAAATTTTTCCTAAAGGAATCATATAAATGAGTCACAAGGCAGTTTCACTGACAAATTGTATCTTATCCATTGAATACCAAACAGTCAATGAATACCGGGACAAAATGTTCACGTCAAAATGCATTGAGTACCAAATTTGATGAGTTTTAAATTGAATACCAAGGTACCATTGTATAGTACTATTTCTTTGATGAAAGACAGGCAGTAATATTTTCATTAGATAAGTCTACAAACCTGTCAGCGGGCAAAGACCAAATATTTCCAAACTCAAAGCACATCCGTTTGAGGCCAACAACAGGCCAAACAACCTGCAGCAAATGGACATGAGGAATCTGTGAATGAATGACTGTTTACTAGATAGGTATTGATAGATTTCAGAATGATTTGTAGATTGGCAAAGGGTTTTGACCTCAAATTAACAATAGCTACTGCAGCAGTGTGTCCTCTATCTTCATATATTGTACTGCTGAAAGAAAAAAGAATAGTTTTCGGTATTTAGGACTTTAATTATTTTGCACAAAAATTGTGAATTCACTTCAGGGTTTTGGACTCACTATCCTTTATAATTCTAAACCATTGTATATGATTAGCTCCTTGGAAGTCTCAGCTAATGAAAAATATGAAATCTGGCAACATTTTCTGTTTCTCAACAGTTGGGAACTCCAGTTATCTAGTCAGGAGTAAACACTACCTCACCTTACCTAGTTATCGACATAACACGTGACGGTAAGGTTGAACTCTTGAGCAACTCTTAAGGTTGATCAGTCGTGATCCTTACATATCTTTGCAATATGGGATTACAAAGTAGCATTATATTGTAGTTCACTGAAAACAGCTCAAATTGCAGCGAACCCTTAAAACATTCCAAGCTTTTTCCTCTGACAAAGTGGAATGTGGATAGTAGAATTCGTATTTCACCTCTCGAGCACGCCATACTGAGGCTTGGGTTCCTGCTGTAGTGTATGCTGGGAACTGTAGTTTGGCGTCCATTTGCCCCCAAGTGGAAGGTGCGGCTGGCTTGAGAGCTTCTCTTGCAACGCTGAGACCGAGGTGAAAGGGGACCACGCAGCTAATCCTCGAGGAGGAAGGTTTACTGCCACGATCTCTCGCCTGAAGACAGGCCGGTCGGGTCGGACCAGCCAGGTCCCAGAAGCAAGAGGAGAGGCGGAGTCGTGCCGGCCGGGCCCTGCTCGAGGCTCGCTTCTCTCTCTCTCTCTCTCTCTCTCTCTGCCACGCTTGGCGCGAGTGTGATACCTGGGGGTGCAGCCCCGGCTTCCCTTTCCCCGCACCGAGGCGGCTCCATGCGGCTGGCGGCCTCCTCCACCTCCTCACACTCCTCCGCAAGAGGCAGGGCGAAAAGGCGGCATCCGCCCGCGAACGCCCTGAGGCCGCCGCTGCCGCCACCGTCCTCGGCCTGAGAGGGACCCGCGTTTGAAAGGAGAAAGGATGGCGAACCAGCTGGTAGTCCTCAACATCTACGATATGGTGAGTGGCCGGGCAGGCGAGGGTCCTCGCAGATGCTTCCCACCCTAAACTCTTAATCCGGGCGCCTCTTCCGGGCCTTTCCCCCCCCCTTCTTTTTATAGTTTTTAACCTTCCTCCGAGAATACTTGGCTTTCTCTAGCGGTCCGAAACAGGGAGGCTTCCTTTTTCGTGTCTTCTTCCTTCCCACCCTCCATCCAAGCCTTGGCCAATTTCGGCTTAGCTTTTCGTTGCTCAAGTAGTTAAGGACGGGCGGCTTCTTCCGCTTTCCAGAAGTTCCTGCAAGTGCAGTACCGATACCCTCCCTGATTGTCTCCCCGCCCGCCGATCCACTCTCAATTTCCCAGTAGTGGAACCTGACGGAAAGATGCTATAATAGTTTGGAAACAAGGAATGGGCTTAGCAGGAGCTGGAATGTCCTAGCAACAAGTGTGTCTGATTTCACTTTTCTCCTGCCCGGTGCTGGATTCATTCAGATGCTCAACCAGTAGGTGTAGGTTACTAAATTAATGTGTGTAAACCCTTACCCCCACCCCATATATCTAAAGAATAATTGTTTTCATAATTAACTTAGGAGTTATCTTAAATCCTTAAATTATTTACAGTGGGAAAACCTTAAAGATCATACCATTACAGGCTTGGTGCCCCCCCCCCCTTTTTTTTTTGTCCTTGGAAAGAATCAAAAGATGGAGAGTAACAAAAAATATCAAAATATATTTCGTGGTGGAAAATATCTTTTCGAGCAGGTCAGCTCTTGTCTAATAACATGACTTTAATGTTTCTAAATTATAATGTTTCAAAATTATAGCCCTAGCTTCGTGTATATGCAGGGAAAATGTGTGATATTTTGTCTAGGGTAAGACTTAAGGCTAAAGTTTTGCAATTTATTTGATGGGCCATAAGTAAGTCAGAGGTTTCTTATCTCAATCTCATTTATTTTTTTCTTAGTGTTGCACACTGTTTTCCGACAGGAAAAACCAATATAGTGCAATAAAGGGTGGAATGAACATAGATTTTGAGCTATGATAAATCTAACTGCCACTGGGTGTTTAAGGGCTTGGGAATTTGCTTCTATAACCATGTATCCTGTTCCCTAGCATAATATATCTTTATCATATCCTTAATGCATGTCTGTCTGCTCACCTGATTTGTTTAGTTGTATTTTGCTCTGCTTAGTGTTTCTATGGTTCAGAAAAAAACACAAGGTTTTTAAGCAAATATCAAAAGCAATCTTACAAGCATGAAGCCATTAGAAATGGGTCAGAATGTTGAGCTAGGAATAGAAAATCTGCTTTGTTAAAATTGACATGGGTATAATATAGGATGGGAATAAAACCACTTGAATTATTTGAAAAGTAGGGAGTAATATAAACGTACAAAATATAGGAACATTAAAGAAATAGTTCTAAATAAAACATGAACAAAACCATAAACATCCACTTATTTTAGTACATAAAATTTTAAAATGTCTGGTACTTTGATGCTTCTAAGGTACATTTAATAAAACTTATATCATCTTTTAATAATGTGTTCTATTTATACAGAATTTACAGAAGGTTTTGAATGAATGTATATAGGTAGTCCTCAACTTACAAGCACAACTGAGCCCAACATTTCCATTGCTAAGCAAGACAGTTGTTAAGTGAGTTTTGCACCATTTTTCAACCATTCTTGCCATAGTTAAGTAAATCACTGCAGTTAGGTTAGCAACACAGTTGTTAAGCGAATTGTCAGAAGGTTGCAAAAGATAATATGACTCCAGCCAGTGGCGGAATGCTGGTGGTTTAACAACCGGTTTGGTGAGCGCGCACTTTGTTCGTGTCTTAAAGCGCTTGAGCGCAGCGCTGAAAATGGAGCATTTTAGAAGCTCAGCTGCTTACCTTCCAAGCCAGCAATGGTAAGTAAAGCTGTTGCACAAATGAGATGAACCAGGAAATAAAGGACAGGATATGGTGGGGGACGGGGGCAACCAATTGTCGGAGCACCCGCTGAATACCACGTCTGACCCCTGCACACTTCAACTCATAAATACATGCCACTTACCAAGTGTTTTAATTTTCATGATGTGACCATGGGATTGTGAAACAGTTGTAAGTGTGAAAAACGTCAATATATTAAGGACTAGCTATACTTTTGTGGATTATTTTTTTGCTCCAAATGTTTATAAAAATACTTATAGTTTACAGAAGTGTTTCTCAGCCTTGACAGTTTGAAGTTGGGGGGACTTCAATTCCCAGACTTCCTTAGGCAGCATAACAGTTGAAGTCCACACACTGCAAGTTGCCACAGTTAATAAACAGTGGTCTACAATAGCATGAATTATTAATAGATGGTGGAAAATGACAGCTACACAATTTCTTGACAAGGATGTACATCTGGTCTTTATATCCTATGTCTTTGGCAACAGTCAAGCAGCGCTATCAAGAGGTTACAACATTGTGAGCTTGGAGACAGTTCTCTTATCTTTTAACTGCTTCACATAGCAAATTAGTAATGAACAGCTGTAAATCCTAGACTTGTAGTACAGCATTTCAGCAAAAACAAATCCTGTTTGCTTACTTGAATTGGTTAACTTGAAAATTAATCCAATCTGATAAACCAGAAGGAAACAAGATTTAACTGGACAAAAATATCAATGTTTGTCCATGATGGGTTGTAATAAAATTAGGCTATATTCCAGTTCCCTGTTGTCAGATCAAATTAGCATTAAAAAAACTTGTAAGAATCACTATGGTGAAGAAGAGTGGGGGTGGGGGTGTTTCTCTCCAACTCCCTTTATGATTTGAACATTGCCTGGAGTCTCAGTCGACTGTTTCAAGATTTTCTTTGTTCTGTACATTAAAGCAGCTATATTAGCTGCTATGGACGTGGCTTTCTAATGTAAAGGGTGTGTGATGTGTGTGTGTGTAAAGCCAAATGTAATGTTATAATTGCAGACCAGGTTCAACAGTGATCTTTCTGTATTTAATTGTCAACCATCTGCAACATATGTTTGATATAGAGAATAAAATATTGTAATTTAACCAGAAAGACCAGGGAATTAGATTCCCACTACTATGATGCTAACTATGGCTATGGATTCTCCTCTTCCTCTTCTTAATTATAAGTGTGGACATGGTTTCAATATTTTATGTCAGAAACTACTGTGACATAAATTACATGATTCTGAGAGAAGAGCAGAAAGGGTTCCTGTATATAACTGGTTAAAAGCATAAATGGAGGATGAAACATAATAATGACTACACATTTTGTCCCCATAATTTCCTGTTTTTCACAACAGAAAATTCACGTTTATGAAATTCATAACAGAAAAATCACAATTTTTGAATACCTGTTTGCTAAAACAGCTTGTTGCTACAACTATATAACCATGTACTTGTGAGGAATATCAATCTTATGATCTACATACATTTTTGGAATGAATGTGACACGAATGTAGTGACAGCTTGAATCTTACAGGAACCTCTTTCCCATAGCATTTCTCTTGCAGAAGCACAACCATATGGTTTGTACTAGGAATGTGCATGGTGGCATGAAATGTTTATCTTTAGCTATGCATCTAAAAGGAATTTAATTTCTCAAGGATCTGTTGGAAGGAAGGCAATAACTTTCATAGTTTACCAAAATTATTTAGCACATAAGATTACATATTTGCTCATTAAAATCTGATGGGAATTTGCACATAGATGTAAGAATTCTACTCTCCAAAATATAATCTAATAATTCCTGGAGGATTCTTTATATATAATTATAAAGTTATATTATTACTCATGTTTGTATTTACTATCCACAATAGCGTAGAATGACTTAGAGCTGCAACAGTACATTCTTTGAAATCCATAATATAATGTATAGTGTGTAGTGTAGGTATGGTGTGGCGTGGCATGGCATGGCATGGCATAGTATAGTATAGTTGCTCGTGCGATTATTCTGGCCTGATAATTCTATGACCTTGAAATCTGAGATATGCATATAACTGACATCCCAAGAACATGTTTGCTTTGCTTTTTATTTATTTATAACATTGTACTTTGAGAGAAATAAAAACAAGTCCCTTTCTGAGGAGAAGGTAGTTTCCCTTGAGTCAATCTCAACTCCCAGTTATTATACAGGCACATCCATGTTGTTTTGTTAGAAACAGTATAGAAGGGTTTGCCACTATATTCTTCTACAATATTTTTCTACTTTCTACTCTAGCCAAAAGCATTAGAAGTATCCGAGAGTCTGTCATCCAGATACTAACCATTTGTGATCCTGCTTCAGTTTTTTGGCATCAGGCACAAAAAAGATAGAACAGAGAATGGGGGAGAGCATGAGGAAGAAAAAAGTTTTTTTCTGCACTATAAGTATTCTTTATGGATAGTTCTTCAATTTCCTTATATATGTAATATATAACTTTAATTATAATTCAGTATATAATATTGGACTTTTGAATAATTTTTGTAATGACTTCTTACAATAATGGGAGATCTGAAAGGGGCTGTTTCAAATGCAAATTTCAGTGTTATTTGTTTATTGGAAATTAAATCAAGTAAAGTAAATAAACAGAAAATTATTGGTACTTTCCAAACTGTATTAAATCTTTAATAGCTCTCTCTCTTCCCCTCCCTCTCTCCCTCTCCCTCAGCATTCATACATACACATGGTTTCTGCTTTTAATATATATAATGACAATATTTTTTTTAAATGTAAAAACATATTTTACATGACTTACAGTTTGCTGTGTCAATCCGCATGAAGCATTTGAGGAACAAAGGCAATACAATACTATTTACAACAAAATGTATTATTTACAAATAATAACATAAATATATTAATTGAAAATCATAAATTATTTTCATAAAATAATTCATAAAAATATCCAAACCGTACGTATTTCATAGTAGTCAATATACATAAACATTATTCCCTGGTAAATGGCCTTTGATTAGAAGTGAAGCATAGCTAGTATAATGTTAGTATGTCAGTATACACCATAAGGTTTAATACTTTAAACAAATTATTGAATAGATTAGTGTTTCTCAACCTAAACAACTTTCAGATGTCTGGACTTTAAAGTCTCAGTGGGAAATCCTGGGGATTGAAGCCTACATGTCTTAAAAGTTGAAGGCGTTGAGAAACACTTGAATAGACTGTGCCAGGATGAAGTAGTCATATTCTGCCATCATTAGGAAGAGAAAAAATCCTCAAGGCAAGCAGCTGACTCAATGACTTGCTTAATGAGGGGAAACAAGCTGAATTCACTCATAATGAGGAGCTGTAAACCATAGGTTACACATGACAGCGTTGGGTTCCCATAAACTCACTGAATTAAAATTGAAAAAAATAATTTAGCATGACTAGTAGTCATATAGAACTAATTATAGGAACACAGATGTTTTTTTGTTTGTTTATAGCTTCTTTCTCAGGTAGTTTCAGGTGGAAAAAGCCATTGTGCCTTGTATAATGACATGGTAACATACATTTACCAACAAGTAACAGCTCATTAGTTCACTCTGTCACACAGGAAGATGCAGTGATCTGACTAAGCCTAGCTTGTTATCCGAATAGGTGCAGTTATTGGGTAAGTTGTTTTGTAGCTGAAAGGCGTGAAACTTTGAGACATCTTGCTGGAAAAATATCTGGAACTGATTGCTGGTTGAACTGGCAGCTTATGATGATGAAGGTGAAGAATCGAAGAAAAAAGTTCAGCAGCAAATTTCTGAAAAAGGACCATCCACAGGGCAGGGCAAAGAATTAAATGGAAGTTGAGTGTAAACAAAACCACTTTGCAAGTCAAAGCAACCAAAAGGGAAACAGCTGGTTAACATCTCTTCCAGTTATGTTGCATTTGGCTATAGTAATAAGGAAATCTGATGTGAGAGCAAAGCCAGTGAGAGGTTATTTTCTCACATAGAAGTAAGAGGATAATCAAAACTTCATGACTTGCCAGCCACTATAAATATTTTTCGGATTATAAAACACAACTTTTTCCCCCTCAAAAAAGAGGCTGGAAATCTGGGTGCGTCTTATATTTATTATTTATTTATTTAATTGGATTTCTATACCGCCCCTTCTCCCCATGGGACTTGGGGCGGTGTACAGGTGAAATTAAAAACCATACAAAAACAAACGCTATATACAAGGTAAAA
>JAPKID020001888.1:0-14096 GCA_026931265.2 Tropidonophis doriae
AGCTTCAGTTGCGGCTGCTGGGGGGAGGGGGGAGGGGGCTCAGGTCTCCAGAGGGACAAGTGGCTTTTGGGGGGAAGGGGGCTTTGGTGCCCCGCCGTGGCGGCTGCTTCCCGTGGTGCGCCTCTGTGTAGGAGGTGATGCTGCGGAACCCGGGCGGGCGGAGACAGAAAAGGCAGCACGTTGGGGAAATGTGCGGAAATGTGCTTCAAACATGCAAGACAAAAGCCTCGGGCTGATCGGGAGCGCCCGCCGGTTGCCTTAGCCCGCTATCTGCTTTACCCCCAACAACTGCCCCAGACGCTTTCGAAAAGCCCCGAAAGGGCAAGAAAGTCCTGCTTCTCTTTTCTTAGCGCGATTGGCTCCTGGGCCCTCCCGGTACTTGGAGGTAATCATCTTTAACATGGAGGCCCCGTTGAATTGAGGCGGATGGTTGTTGCCTGGCGGGATCGTGGAATAAAAGGATTTCCTGGGTTCTGCCCGGCGTGATCTGAGTTTTTCAGTGGATTTAGTGTCGTCCCCCGTCGTCGTCCCCCAATCCAAATAACTGTTATAGAATGGTAGAATATCTTTATTTTTCGGTCTATGGTCTCCTTTTAAGCGTTTATGCTTGATTTTATGAAGGCTTACGTTAGAAGGGATGCAGCCTAAATTTAAAATTATTGGCCTTTTTTTGCCAGTCAACGAGTACAAATGTCTGCTATTATCAGCTCTTGATTCTTCTGTATATTTCTTTAGAATTGAAAGTTCCATATACTGATTCTTTTTCATAGCAATGCTTGCCTTGTGTTTTCTGTTCTTAGGGCTTTATAAATAGCTTATTCTTGAGTACCGGTTTCCAATAATACCCTGGGTTTTATTGCAATTCTTTTAACCCTCTTTTGGAATAGTATAGTGCTATTCAATCCAAAAGTAATAAAAAGTTTCCTTGCATTACATCATGGTAATATGATCTTTTTTTTTTTTTTTAAAGGGTGTTTGGGAACATATGACATAAAAAGCTTACAAAACAATAGAAGAGGGGGTGGGCTTTTAAAGGAGGAAGAGCAGGTCCCATAGATTATTTTTTATAATAAAAGCATTTAGTCTTGATTGAAATGTAAAGAGAAATACAAACAGATCTAGAAGTTATAGTTTTGTTTGGTCCTTTATCATAGAATATTGGTATATTTAGAGATCCTACAAATACATATAACTAAACATCCTACAAATACTTATAACTAAACATCATGAAAGGGGTTCTCTCCCCCCCCCCCCTTGAGATACAAAATATCACAGCTTGGAAATAATTGGACTACTTTATGAGAGATAACTGGATTGCCTGCAACAAATAAACATTTGACATATATGAGTTCATGTGCTCAAACAGATTGAAAGATTTGAAAAATCTGGCAAAGCTGGTCATATAAGTATATTGGGTTGAGGAATCTGTTCTACCAAGAGTTTTAGCTAAAGATCTGAAAATGAAGCGGGAGGAGTCAAATAAGTTGCTGAGTTTGAAGAATTTACAGCTTTTTAATCTTTAATTTACCATTTATGAAAGATGGTAAATTAAGGCATGTGGCTTCTTCTCTTCATCCCATATCATCCTCTGCCTTAATTTCCTTTGCTGTCTTCATGTAATTTATTTTTCAATTTATTTCAGTATAAATTCTCCTTCCCTACCAGATATCTTTATATGGGAAAACATGGACGCAAAGAGTTCCTACCCCCTCTACCCCACCATGACTAAATGTTGTGTGCTGAGTCATAAATGGAGTTTCACTGTGGTGCCTCATATTTTTCTAGTAGCCTCTAATTGTTTTTCCTTTGAAAAAAGTATTGTCTTAGATATTGTAGATAAAAGTTCCTACTAGATTTCATTTATTCTGTTTTCGTAGAAAACCATAGCAATTTTATTTATAAAATTCATGTAGAGTATTATATTGCATAAAAGTACTGTACTTTGTTGTTGAAATATGAAATCATTCCATCTGAGAAACTCTTTGGCTGATCTTCAACATATCCTACACCATAGAAATATGGAATTAAATTATCACCTTTCCTTATTAATACAATGTATTTTTAGCCCTCATATGCAAAATCTTGGATTTACATTTCATCCTTTCTTTCCTGAATATAAACTAAGTTGGAATGAAGTAAAGTTTGTGTGGATTTCCTAAGTCTGGTTTATAAAGCAATGATATCAAATCTGTGTAGTCATAAGATTTTGCATGTAGATTAATTTCCAGGTTGTATTCTTAAGAAATTTTGCTGTTAGCTTTGCTTGTATGTGTATAACTACTTTTAATTTATGTTTTAATACTTTTTCTAACTACAGATAGGCAGTTTTCCATCATGGACTGGCAGCCAGATGAACAGGGCCTCCAACAAGTTCTTCAGTTACTCAAAGATTCCCAGTCTCCAAACACAGCAACCCAGCGTATTGTGCAAGATGTATCCTTGAAATAATTAGCATTGCTACAGCATTGCTTGAGATTTAAAAAGAGAACAAAATGCAAATCTCATTTGCAATGAACTTAAAGAATAGAGGGGAAAAAATAATATGTCAAATTGGGGAATACAGGTAATCCTTGATTTATCACCATATGTTTAGTGACTGTTCAGTGTTACAATGGCACTGAAAAAAGTGATCTATGACCATTTTTCACACTTACGGCCATTATAGCATGCCTATGATCGTGTGATCAAAATTTGGGCACTTGCCAATTGGCATGGTTTATGATAGTTACACTATCCCGGGGGTCGAGTGATCACCATTTGTAACCTTCCCAGTTGGCTTCTGACAAGCAAACTCAGCTGTGTGATTCACTTAACTGCTGTGATTTGCTTAACAATTGTGGCAAAAGTAATAAAATGGAGCAAAACTCAATAACTGCCTTGGTTAGCAATAGAAATTTGGGGCTCAGTTGTGGTTTTAAGGACTACCTGTAATTACTAATAAACAGTTTATTAACAACTTTCCCAGCATACTACTTTTCCAGATACTTGGGGCTGCAGTTCCTGTATTTCTGGATTTAATATTGATTGGATTTACAATCTAGGTCACTGGAGGATATCACAAACTCCTACTCTAAAACAGTGCTAGCTGAAAAGAAACCTGAAAGCTGTTCTGGCAGTGTCTTATTCTTGTTGTAGCCTTTTGTAATGGGCTGGGTGGGGGATTATGGATCTTGCATTCCAGCATATCTGGTGAACACCAGGTGGCAAAAAGCTGCTGTCATAGGATCAATATGGTCTTATTGTGGCTGGGAAACAAAGGGCTTTTGGAGACTTTTAGTTAGAACATATTAAGAATGAATTCTTAACTAATGCTACAGAAACTGAAACAGCTCAACCAGTTCCCTGATTTCAACAACTATTTGATATTTGTTCTGACACGACTGAAATCTGAGGGTATGTCTATTAAATCTATTACAACACAAATTTTTAAAAATCTCTGTATTATCTGTATAGTATTGGGACACAGCATCTAATTTATAATGTCTGCTTAAATTAATTGGCCATTAGAATATTGGGAAAATTAGATTTTGACTTAAGTGACACAGCATATTTAGCTTCTGAGTAATGTTGGAAAACTGCCTAATTTAACAACTTAAAGGAGATTTCCCTTTTGATGTGTGACTGATAATTTGGTGCTCTGTATGACTTAGAAGGCAAAGGAGGAGTTCGGGAATCAAAAACTCTAGCTTCCTTTGTTTTGTTTAATGCTGCTCCATTGGAGCTATGCTCCCCCTTCAAAATGGTAGAGCAAGGGTTAATAGACTGAGCTTTTGAAGAGCTCCAATGAAAGAATTGCAAATAAGAAGACAAGCCTATTGTAAACACATAAATTAATTTGCAAAAGATCCTATAGATAAAGGTGTTCTGTGACTGATGACCAAAGGTAGGTAATGTCCTGGTTTTAAGTATAGCAAAAGGACTGAAGTTGTTTGGATCTTTACAATAATTTGTAATAAGATAATGTTTGTACTGGAAACTAGTGAGACTCCTGAGTGAAATAACGGTAATAATTATATTTTTCCCCTTAAAGCTTTTGGCAGTTTTGTTGGATGATTTAGGAATAAAGAATCATTTAATTCTGCACACAAGATTTATTGGTATATTAAAATGCTTTTTTTTATTTTGTGAAATCTACTGTTCATAGAGCGCTTATGGTCATCCAACCTTACAATCTTTTTTAACAAAATGTAATATACTAAAAGGCTAATATTATTAACCTTTTAAGTTTTCATTGTATGGAGGCAGTAGTGTTTACTCCATCACTTTGATACACTGAAACTAGAAAAAATATTGTTGAATAATCCATGCATCTTGATTTTTTAAATTTTAATTGAAATACTATGATCTTTAGCACTGCTCTGAATTATAGGCTAATAAATATAGCATAAAAACGTGAATAGAAATTGATATAATCTAGCTCAGTTCATTTACAATGGTACTGTCAAAAATCTGGAAGTGTGTATATCAGATAAGACTAAAGGAACTACATGAATGCTGAGTTGCATTGTAGAGCCAAAATACAATCATGCTGCTAAATTTGTTGGCTGAATGGGAGATCAGACTGTGACCTTTTTCAACACAGCTTGGTTTATAACTTTCTCCAGTTATAGCAGGATCAGATGTTAGAGTTCAAACATAGTTTTGCAGTCCAAAGTATATGAGAAAATTATAGATGCATAATCTTATGGATGTATTTAAGACATTCACAAGGAATAAAATGCATATGCATACATAGACTGCATTACTTTTTTGGTATACATAACTTCATTGCATGGCAATCAGCCAATTTTTAAATCCAGTTTTTTCAGTATACTTATTTCACATCACTTTTACTTCTGGTTTTTGTATGTTATTATATGAAATGTCTCCGTAATTTTATGTAACATCTCATAAAATTTAGTTCTAATCCAATTGATCTCTTTAAAACAGATGAACCTACCCGTTCTCTGAGTGGCTTGATCCTGAAGAACAATGTGAAAGCTCATTACCAGAGTTTTCCCCAGCCTGTTGCTGAATTCATTAAGCAAGAGTGTCTTAATAACATAGGAGATGCTTCTTCTCTTATAAGAGCTACAATTGGTGAGTAGCAGTAAGAATTAACTATAATTAATCTGTGCAGTGTTTTGGCTCTGAAATGAGCTCTGGAGCATATTGGAATGTGAAAATAATACCTGTCTGCAACCCTGTGCAGCAATAGTGGATTTTTTTCCAGGATTGTATTGAAACTGCAAAGAGCAGCTATGCATACAATGCTAGTTAGAGAAAGATAGGTACTTTAAGAGTTTCAGATAGATGCCAGATGCTCTTTCCTGTATATTCCCAATCTTCTTTTAAACTTATTTCTGAAGAGCTGTTCTTTGTTATTAGGAAGGAAGGCTTATACTATGTCTTTTTCTAAATCAATGCTGTGAAAGTGTTTTAATTAGAAGCAGACTTATTTAATAAAGCGCTGCTTTAACTTGTAATTGTCAGCTAACTGTGCAAATTGGAACTTGTTTACCTCTCTCTGTGTGTAGGAAGACTTGTAAAAAGTAGGTGACAGGGCTTATAGGACATGAAGCAAGTGAACTGTGTAAACTGGATTTGTTGGTATAGACCTTAGTCATAGTATAGAATATCTCTTTACGAGCAAAATTATATAATTTAAACTGTAAAAGTTTCATTAACTCCCAATTATGGCTCTCCAAAAATTAACATGTAGTTTAAAGGATTTGCGCACTTTGTTTTTGTTACCTATAAATAATAGTTATGCCTCCTAGTATGTCTCAGTGGCTTTAAAAGTCTTAACATGTTTTCTGTTAGATTAGTTGGGGAATCAACATCTCTCGGCTCCAGTAAACAATAGGTAACAAAAATGTCTTAAGTACAAAATTCATTTTTTTAGCAAACATTATAAAATCAAAGTTCTTATATGAGAAATTGGCTTGTGAGGTAATCTTATAGTTTGTTGTTTCTTTTGGCAGGTATTCTTATAACAACAATTGCTTCCAAAGGAGAATTGCAGATGTGGCCAGAACTTCTGCCCCAACTCTGCAATTTACTTAATTCTGAAGATTACAACACATGTGAAGTGAGTCTGGCAACTGCATAGAATTAATTGATGGCTTGAGCCAGCAAGATGGTCTTAACTGCGGCTATAGAGTGTATAAATTTGGCATTGAAATTTTCCTAAGAAAGCTAGTGTAAGTGATGCCAGAGGCCATATTTTATTTAGTGTGTTAAGGATTTTTCAGTTATTTCTAGGTATAGTATATTAATATATTGAAGTTCTAATTTATTAGTCACTTCCTGTTCATTGGAATCCTATGTCTTCTCAGTAATCAGCTTTTGTGAGTTTACTCTTTCTGATCAGTAAACATCAGAGTCTCTCTGAGGGACATAACAGTTTTAAAATTAGACAGACAAAGTTTCCCTTCCAAGTCGTGTCCAACTCTAGGGGGCGGTGCTCATCTCTGATTCACAGCCGAAGAGCCACTGTTGTCCGAAGTCATTCATGTGGCCAGCATAACTATATGCTCAAGGTGCATACATCATTGTTACTTTCCCACCAAAATGGTAACTATTTATCTACTTGCACTTGCATGTTTTCAAACTGTTAGGTTAGCAGGAGCTGGGGCCAGTAACAGAAGTTCTTGAATGCCAACCTTGCTGTCCACAAGCCCAGTGTCTTAATTGCTTGGTGCTTGTGCCCCTCTAATACAGATAACAGGTTAAGATAAAATAATGTTTTCAGGATTAATGAAGTTAATTGAATATTTTAAAAAGCCTAGCTGGTATTAGATAGTGTTCACAATTTTTTGAAGATGTAATGTCATATTTCAGAAATGTGTTCTTGCTGTACACAATGTGAGGCAGGTAGTCCTTGACTTATAACCAGTTCCACCAGCCCATCCTCAAAGTTATGACAGCTGCCTCACCTCCTACCCCACATCATGTGGTTGCATTCTGGGAGCTTGGTAACTGACCTGCATTTACAACTGGTTGCAGCACCCTGCGATCACATGACTACACTTTTTTTCTCTTTTTAGGAAAACCTTCACCCATTCAGAAGAATAGATTGACTTAATGACAACACAATTCACTTTATGACCATTCTAAAAAGAGTTGTAAAAGTCACATCTGCCTTGGCTTACTGTCTGAATGATCTATGATTGAAATTCAGAACTCCATTGTGGCTGTAATTTGAGGACTACCTGTACTTTTGTTTTACTGTGCAATTTTTCATCATCGTAAAACTTCATACTTAAAATGGGAAGTGTGTAAAAGAGAGTTGGGCAGTATCATGTCCAACTGGTACTCTAAAAAAATTTCAGGTTAAACATTTGCATCTTGTCTTGGAAATATGGGTATTCTAAGAATATATCCAAGTGCTCCCTGCTTTTACTGCTAAAAAAAAGTTTTTAAAAAAAACAACAATCCAATTGGTACTCCTGCAATCTTTTTAGCTATTTAACCACTAGAATGGCACATAACCAGGTTGTTGCGTAGGAAGTCTGGCTCTGAGTAAGAGGACATCACGTTCCTTCAAATTGGCAGCTTGTCTCTTTTCTCTGGCACAGACTGAATACCGCTCATGTTAGAAAAGCAATTTGAGGAGCCAAGCCAAGCTGCAAGCATTCAAATGAATTTTAGATGCTCTTTGCTTGTTTTTCATTTCCATATATTTGTTACTAAATGTTTCAATGCTCTATAGGGGGCATTTGGTGCATTACAGAAGATCTGTGAAGATTCTGCTGAGCTCTTGGACAGCGATGCTCTCAACCGGCCTCTTAATGTCATGATCCCAAAGTTCCTTCAGTTCTTCAAGCATTGTAGCCCCAAAATTAGGCATGTATCTGTTCTAACATCAATGAAACATTTAGTGGCATGTGCTATTTTTTAAAATAATTAAAGTTTTTTGTAATACATCTACTGCTTTTGATTGAATAAACTAAAATCGTATTGCTGTCTGATTTCAAATATTTTTCTGTCACAAAATTAGTAGTAGGTTTGGCAAGTAGCTCAGGTATCTAAACTAGTTTTACTGATCTTTGGAGTCTCAGATTGGATTGATTTCCAATTCTCAGTTTTCTTAGCAATCTGGAGAGTGCTGACAGTCAAGGGCCACCCATTACAATAATTAATCACAGTACTTGTGGGTAATCCAACCCCAATTGTCTAAATTCACATGATGTTAATCCATTGACAATGATTTTGCAAAGCACAGTGATCAAGTCCTATTAAAAAGAAAAGACAAAACTGATAGTTTAGTGTAATAGATAAATCTAGACAGAAGCTTCATGAACTAATGAAACTAAGACAAAAGTCATGGTTAAAATAAATCAGGAAATAAATGAGTAGTATAAATGGAAGCAGCTCCCTCTTTCATTATGGGACTTTTCTTTCTTTCTTTACAAGTAATGGAACTAAATATAAACCATCATTAACTGTAGGTGTCTAGTTTACACATAACAGGCAATAGAGTAAATTGTTAGTAAACAATAATAGATATGTGATTTGCAATTTAAGAAAACGTTTGTAATGGCAGTTTAGATTAGGCCCCTTGATTACATAAACAGAAAAGCAAAGTTGGTAGAAAGTGCTCCTTGTCATTTCCAGGCTTCCATAAGCAATATTCTTCTCTGAATGTTCCCTACAGAGTGCCAAGTGTGAAGAAAAACATTTATTGTTACATAGTGACATATTTTAATCTTTGGAACTATCCTTGTAACATAATTACCATTTTAATGTAAATATATATTTCCTATCGTGTTCGGTTTTAACAGAATCAGTCAAATTATTGCTTTGATCATCAGTTTTACTGTTAATTGTTTTCATAGTATATTTACTATTATTAAAACATATATTTGGTATATATTAAAATAGTGTGTGTTAATAAAATAATAATAAAATTAAAATACAATTGCAAACCAATCCTTAATTCTTAGGAGTACATTACAAGTCAGCACTATACTATAGTTTCCTTCCTGGTTTTTTGCCCCACAGAATACAGTGGGCATTGACAAGCATGGTTCCTTCTTCTGAAGGTGACTGCTGGGAAACAAGCATTCATTGTTGTAAAATTATATGATCATAGTTTTGCACATCATGGTTCAAAATTGTTTAAACATATTATACTGAATAAATCAAAACCAATGTTCTATGTGAAGCAACAATTAAATAAATTGCATGGGGACTTTGTGCAATAAGCAAGCTCAGTTGTATCCGGCTTCATTTGGACATAGAAATTTAATACTTGGTGAATGTTCAGATCTTAATAGAATTTTGCTAAGTTTCTTAAAGTTAGATCTATTTCTTATTTCACATTGTATGAGAGCAGCAAAATTAGGAAACTTTTTTATTTAAAATTGAATATTTTCTTTTTAAAACTTACCAACATTCATTATAATTATACTATTATTCAATGACTTGTAAAATTAATTGATTTCTCCTGTTGTAGAATTAAAAGTTGTACTTGAAGGAATATTAGTTTGTAGATTTAAATTTTGAAGGCTTTTGGGGAGGAAAGAAAACAGGTTGGAAGTAAATAATTTCATTTTTGAATAGAAAATACAGGTAGTCCTCAACTTGGAACATTTTATTTAGTAACTGGTCGAAGTTACAACGGCATTTTAAAAAGTGCCTTATGACTGTTTTTCACACTTACGACTTTGCAGCATCCCATGGTCATGTGATCAAAAGGGTCACATAATCACATTTTGCCAATTTCTGACAAGCAAGGTCAATGGGGAAGCCATATTCATTTAAGAACCGTGTTACCTAACAACTGTAGTGATTCACTTAATAACTGTGACAAGAAAGGTTGTAAAATGGGGCAAAAGTCATTTAACAAATGTCTCATTTAGCAACAGAAAAGTTGGGCTCAATTTTGGCCATAAGTTGAGAACTATTTGTATAAATAAGATAATTATTTTGTTAAGTCTGATCTATTTTTAGAACAAATTATTGGTTGTCCAGAACTTGAAATTATACCATGTTGTTACTAAATTACTGAAGTCAATAGCAAATGCTAACCCAAATATTTTTAAAGCTGTTGTTTTCTGTTTCTTAGGTCGCATGCTATTGCTTGTGTCAACCAGTTCATCATGGAGAGGGCCCAGGCCTTGATGGATAATATAGATACCTTTATCGAGGTGAGAGGAATTATCCTAGGCCAACAGTTGTTTTGAAGGTTGAGGTTTTATAGCACGCTTATATATTAGATGTTCTATGGACTCATTATAAAAGTACAGTTGGATAATTCCCAAATCCTTTTCTCCAACTACCAGATTCCTTCCAACTTGCAGCACTTCCTATGTAATTTTGTTGAGCGACTATAATAAACTGATAACTTTCTGATAGACTTTATGAACTTCTAAAAATTAAAAATGGATCCTTAAAATTAAGGCAAATGTCTCCTTGTAATATCATTATGACATAATACTTTATAGATGGGTAGGGAAACCTGCAGCTCCTGACTTTGTGAGCTTTTCCAAATCCAGATAAATTCTCTTCTTTATTTAAGGAGAAATCACTTCATCTTAAGTAAAAGGAAGTCTGTGAACATCTTCCAGAGATTTTCTTTCTGATTATTATAGTTTTTGGATCAAGTACCCTGAAAGTGGAAACTTGCCAAATGAACTATGATGGGGAGAAGCTGTGGAATTATTTTTGGGAAATTTATTTGCTGGCTTATGTGTAGCTGAGGAGGCCTTAAAATTTTAAAAAATGCCAAGGGATGTCAGAACAAAGTTTGTCAATGGATCAAATTTTGTTCTGTGATTGTTATATTTGTCTACTACTGTCACTATAGGGAGTATCGGGTCTTTTTCTTCTGTCTAGTGTTTAATATGATTTCTTAAAGGAAGATAAGGATTTCAACATTTGCATCCTTAGCTTTCTATGTTTTAGTAATTTTACTGCAGTTACATATCCATAATCAGAGGGAAATTTAGAAAACAGTGTGCAGTACAGAGAGAAAGGTATTTGGTTCTTAATACCAACATATTCCTTTCCCTAAATTTAGATAAATATAATATGGCCTCAACAATGTGTACTGAGGTCACTGTTTTGCTGTCTTGTGCTACCTCTGTACTTGAAAATATGCAGACAGTGTCCGTGAAAAACTTGAAAATTCATAGTGTGCAATCAATAGTAAACTTGAAACGTTTTGTTTTCTACACTTGTTTTTGCTTTACTAACTTCATTGTCACCATGTGTTCATTTGTTGGAAATGCTACTTGCACTTAGCTTGAGTTGCATGTGAAATAAATGCATTTCTGTATTAATGACAAAAACCACAGATTGTAATGTTTTTTGCATAGGAGGGAAGATTTTCTCTCTAGGCTACAACAGTTCTCGGAGACCCAGGTATTTACCCAGTTGTTGAAGATGGCATTGGATTCATGACTTAAAATAATTTTTCCTCATTCTTTGCAGCACTTATTTGCCTTGGCAGTAGATGAAGATCCTGAGGTTCGAAAGAATGTTTGTAGAGCATTAGTAATGCTGCTAGAAGTGCGAATTGACCGACTGATCCCTCACATGCATAGTATCATCCAAGTAAGTACTCTTGCTTTGAATGGTCGGTCCCTGTAAACCAATGATAGCAAACCTACCACATGCATATGAGAAGTGACTTGTTACAACATTTTGAGTGTCATGTAGCATTTATCAATACCCAACAACTATTCACCCTGTTGATGTTTATCAAATATAAAGTTTATGATGATTACCAACAAAACTGAATAAACAAAAATACATAAAAACATGTGACCCTGCACCATCCAGTCTAACATTTTGACTACATTGTGCAACATTCTGGAAGTTGATATTTATTCCCCAGTTTTGGGGGGAACAAAGACAAGAAAGAGATAACGTGTAATAGTCACTTGTATAGCTCCACTGAAAGGTTCATTCTCACTTATGCTACTTACGTGATAAGTCACAAGCAAATACATATCAAGTCACTACCTAATACAAGTAGTCCTCAACTTACAACCATAATTGAGTCCAAAGGTTGTACTGTAAGCCATTTGTTAAGTGAGTATTTCCCCATTTTCAACCTTTCTTGCCACAGTTGTTAAGTGAACCGCTACAGCTGTTAATTTAGTACACGGTTGTTAAGTGAATCTGGCTTCCCCATTGACTATGCTTGTCAGAAGATTGCAAAAGGTGATCAAATGACCCCAGAACACTCATAAATATGAGTCAGCTGCTAAGCGTCTGAATTTTGGACACATAACCATGGGGATGCTGCAACAGTTGTAAGTGTGAAAAACATAAGGCACTTTTTAAAGTACGGTTGTAACATCAATCAGTTAGTAAATGAAATGTTGCAAGTTGAGGACTACCAGTATTCTCTATTCAAAACTGAAAATTATTTACTTCCAACCTTTGATTTCTTTCCTCCCCAAAAGCCTTCAAAATTTAAACCTACAAACTAATATTCCTTCAAGTACAACTCTTAATTCTACAACAGAAGAAATTAATTAATTTTACAAGTCATTGAATAATAGTAGTATAATCATAATGAATGTTGGAGGGTTTTTAAAAGAAAATATTTCAGAACGGACACAAAACAAAGTGTCGTAAATCAAGGAGTACGTGCACTGCTTTTTGCAGCAAGCAAAGCAAAAAACTGGTTTCTTGAATCAAAGCTTTTGGGTCACATGGTTTTGTCTGTTACAGTATATGCTTGAGAGGACTCAGGACAGTGATGAAAATGTGGCATTGGAAGCATGTGAATTTTGGCTGACATTGGCTGAGCAACCCATCTGCAAAGAGGTGTTGTCTTCACCTCTAGTACAGTGAGTAATTTAATAGCGGCAGTAGTGCCAGTCTACTTTTGATCCATGAAGTTTGTTTTCATGTAGTACGTGATTGATATTTACATTGTGAAAATGTGCAGATGATTCCGCTATTGTATCCTTTCTTAACAGAAGCTTTGTGCAAGAAAGCAGAATAAGACTTAGCTGCCACTAAGCTAATTTTGCTTATTTCAACTACCGTAGGCTGAATAGTTTATATTAAAACTATATGTTAAACATATATAGCTTAATGTATATGTTTGTGAGCTTTCTTTAGATAAACTAATACAATAAAATAACAGAATAGAGAAATGAAAATAGTTAATATATATCCCTTGGGTTATGAGAAGTAGTCCGCAATTATTTTATTCCAGATGGATAGTATTTCTCCCTATAAACTAAAGTTTAGACTTCACCAAGCCAACTTTCACTGTACTAGTGATTAATTAGAAATATGAGACAAGATGGTTCGCCACCCTTTTCTAAGCAAATCTATCTTCATATTTCAAGTGAAATTGAACTTGCATATCTTGGCATGTCATTTAGATTGCTTATAGGACTGAGCATAAGACTTGAATAGTCTTTCCAGAACTGGAAAGAAGAAAAATATTTTAAAATTGCCAATCAATTGCTATTGCCCAGCTATTACCAATTGCCATTGGTAGACTATTGTCCATCAATTACTATGTATACTTGTTATATTGCTATATCACATATTAATATGAATTTATTGTAGATGTACAGAATTATAGAATTAAAATGGCAATCCCCTGTTCAGTGCATAATACACTACAGCGTTTCTGATTGGCTCTCTTTATGAAAGAGAAATCACCACATAATGTGATGGCCTATTATCTGATTAATAGTTCTTACAGTTATAAAGTATTCATGATTTCTGGCTTGAACCACCTTTGTAGCTTTAACCCACTAGATCTGGTCTTGCCCTAGGGCAGTGGTCGGCAAACTGCGGCTCGCGAGCCAGAAGTGGCTCTTTGGCCCCTCGAGTGCAGCTCTTCCTCCACCCAGCCACGGGCAGACTCCGGGAGCCGCAATCCCACCTTCCTCCTCCCCCAGCGAGCGAGCGGGCGGCGGGCGGGGTGAGGACCCAAGGCTGCGGGCTATCTAAACACCGTGGAGGCCGTCTGGGCGCCGTACGCCCATCTCCCTCCCCGCCCGGGTGGTGGACAGCCCTGGAAAGCCCTTAAAGTGCGGCTCTTCCTACACCCAGGCACGGGCAGACTCCGGAAGCCGCAATCCCACTTTCCTCCTTCCCCAGCGAGCGGGCGGGCGGGGTGAGTACCCAAGGCT
>JAPKID020001889.1:0-14096 GCA_026931265.2 Tropidonophis doriae
TAAAAAAATATTATTATTGTTTTTTGTTTTTGCTTTTGTGTGGGTTTTCTTTTTCTGATTCTGACTCCGATTATACACTCATGTAAATACTTTTTTTTCCCTATATCTATCCTTTGTCATTTAAAATTCAAATTCCATATAAGCAACATTTCTGATTCCATATAGACAGCAAATATAAAATTTCAGTGATCAAATTATTATATTAACAGGAGGAACTGGCCAGTAATAGAGGTGAGAATTTAAGGTGGTTTTTTCCCCCCAAACGATTGTGAATAGCAAGAGAAAGTGAAAATCAAAAGAGGAAGAAAAAAAAATTAAAGATCAGAATGCCCCAAAATACCCCTGTTAACAGTGATCATTTAACTACATTTAGAATGTGTGCCCCTGAATGGTAATGATCACATATCTACATCTTCAAGTATATAATACTGAATGAAACACTTTTAATTTTAATTTTAATCCCTGCAGTTAATTGCTGAATGTATTGTCTTCCATCTGGATAGATGAGAATCAGCATTTAGCATCACTAGTGAAATTGAAAGATGTGCAGCTGGGTGATAGTGTTTTAAATCTGACCAAAAAAAATTGAAAATATTATTCTTTCTGACATGGATAAAGATTGGGGATTGTGAGGAGAGTAAAGATGACAGAACTGGTGCTAACCACTCTAACAAGAACTTGAAAAGCAGCTGACATGACATCTTTCCTATCATACTGCCGAAAATGTCAACTTTGTGAAGGACAGTGAGAAAATGGTTTGCCGAATATCTGAAAGGTAGATTCAAGAGATATTCTTCGTGTCAGATGTAATATAGTCCAGAGCTGTTTGAGAAAGGAAGTTCTTGCAGTTGTGATGGCTCTTAGTTGGCAGGTCCTCACAGACATCCAAATACCATAGCTCGGAAAATGGTTACAGTGGATCTGATGTCTTAAGTCTTAAATTTTTCTCAATTTATAATGCACAGCAATCAATATTACTGTTGTGTAATATTACGGCTTGCACTATTATTACAAGCATACACACTTGTTGGAGCAAAACTATAATTCTAACTATATAAATTACACCCAGGGATAATCCCAGTTTCAAAATTACAGGTAGATTTCATGTTAATGAATTTATTTAAGATATTGGAAAAGGAATTTTGGTTACTTAGAATTGTAAAAGTTGTCCATTCATGATTTCACTGTCTGATCCAGGTGTGTTTGTTTGTTTGTTTGTTTGTTTGTTTTGGTAAATACGTTAGCAGCATTTAGAAAAAAAATTGTCAGTATTGAATTTGCTGTGGATTATTTTTAGTTTGCATCTATCTTAATTTGCATATATGGTAAGGCATACCACTACAATTGATATCAGCTTTTTGAGTAAAAAGTTGGAATATCCCGTAGAAACAATTGTTTAGCAAACCAGTTGCTAAGGGTCTTAAAAAATATTAAAATGCTTTTATGATTTTAAAATGTGACTAATTCAACAATAGATTTACTTTTGTTTACCAAGCACCTGTTTTAAAAGAACCAACTGTCCAATATTGGAAGTAAAAACTGGGGGAGGGGAGAAGGAAGGACAATTATGTGATATGGACTTATTGTTAGTGTATTTTTTGAATTTTCTTTTTACAATTTTTATAATTTTGAAATAAAAGTTGCAACAAATCTTTGGAACTGACAGTATAGAAATCTATCAATAAATGAAAAATAAGTGAATGAATGTATTATTGAATTCTATACACAAAGGTTGGAATGTACTGCTACCATATAGCAAGATTTATGGATTTTTCAAGCGTAGCAAAAATGACTACTCTTCCATGTTAGAAATCCTGGCATGCGTTCAGTTTCTATGCAGTGGCTTTTGATCAGTGGAATGGAAAAACTGATCAATGTTATTTCAGGTGTTCAAGGCTTATTGATGCCCCTAATCATTGGGCTGAATGATTTTTTAGACTTCGTTTTTGTACGCTTTTTGTTTTCTTTTTCTCTGTTTCCTCTTTTAGGAAATTAGAAAGGACAAATGTGAAACTGACACACTCACAATTGGAAAAGAACAATACTTGGAGTGTAGAATGGGGTGCTGAGATACTTTACATCAGCAGAAGTTTTATGTCCATGTCCCAATTTAAAATGCTAGATCCAAAATATTTTTCAAATATCACATAGTTCCTTCTCTGTTTACCAAGTCTATTGGCACAGCCCTTATGGCCACCTAAGTTAACAAGATATTTGACTCAGAAATAATAAAAGGATCTCTTCCACAACCACTCAAGTTACACAGATAAACATTAATAAGAATCCATGGCCAGAACAAATTATTCTTCTCCTTACCTGGTAGAGAAGTCATCAATCTATTCAGAACTGTGCAGTGGCTAGAATGCAGTACTGCAGGCTACTTCTACTGACTGTCGACTACCAGCAGTTTGACACTTTGATTCTCTCTGGCTCAAGGTTCATCCTTTCATCCTTTCGAGATCGGTAAAATGAGGATCCAAGTTGTTGGGGGCAATATGTTAAACTCTGTAAACAGTTTAGAAAGAGCTGTAAACCACTGTAAAGTGATATATAAGTCTAAGTGGTATTGCTATTGCACGAACCAAAGGACTACAGTTTAAATAGTAATAAACTTTCACATCATATTTCAGGATTATGACCTAACCTGATTGCAACACATCAGGGTGCCCTGTCCTCTACTGTCCTCCCAAACGATTTGATCATCTCATCCTCTGCTGTCCTCTTTTCCTTTGCTTTCCCAAGATCAGGGACTTTTCCAGTGATTCCTGTCTTCCCACGTGGTGCCCAGAGTATTTCAGCTTCAGTATCTGTCCTTCCAAAGAACAGTTAGGGTCGGTTGCCTTTAAGATTTATGTATTTGATCTCCTTGCAGTCCAAGGGACATTCAAGAGTTTTCTCCAACACCATAATTTGAAAGCCTTCATTCTTCAGTCCTCAGCCTTCCCTATAGTCTAATTCTCATACATTACTAGTACTACTACTTTACCTATATTTCACTTAGTAGTTCTGGTTTTATAAATATGCAACTGGAGAGTTTGAAGCACACCGTATTTAAAATACTAGGTGTCTATGACTGTAGTTTCTTTCAAAATTTTCATCTAAAAAAGAAAATCCCAGATTATTTTTTGAAAAGAGTACATAGGATTCCCACTGAGATTTTTTTTTCTATTAATGCTCAGTGGAATATGTATAGTAATATCAGTGATTTCCACAGTAGCAGAAGCAGAAAGATTTTTTAACAGGTTGGCACATATAAAACACTCTGAGCATTTCCAGTGTTCTATTAGTAGAATCATCATTCTAATTTGGCTATATCCAGTCTGCACTATGCACATGATTCGTGGTTTTGCAGTAAAAAGACCAAAAATTAAATCTTTCAATACAATTTTTATAAAATGTTTGCACCTGTCCAAAGAGATTCAAACTTTTAGTTAATTAAATAAAACATGGCAGAATAATGCCCTTAGTAAGATTATTCAAAAATTAACAAAGGTCACCAACCATTCATTAGGCTATGTCAAATATAGACAACAGCTTCCATTAGCCTTATAGAGCAGGGTCAATGGAAAATACAAAGGATCATAGGATTATGGAATAAAAAGATACTTTGGAGTGTGGGAATCCTCAGATTATCCCAGCCAAATTTACCTACAAACCATTAGTGATGGAGCATCCACATTTTCACTGATTAACTGCTGTCATTATCAGAATTCTTGTCCTACCATCAGGTACTATGGTAGTCTCTTTCCTTTAACGATTGTCTCCCTTTCATATCTACCTTTAGCCTTCTTTATATTAATATCCAATTTCTTAACTACTCTTCATAGCAATAGCACTTACACTTATATACTGCTTCACAGTGCTTTACAGCCCTCTCTAAGAGGTTTACAGAGTCAGCCTATTGCCCCCAACAATTTGGGTCCTCATTTTACCCACCTGGGAAAGATGGAAGGCTCAGTCAACCTTGAGCCTGGTGAGATTTGATCTGCCAAATTGCAGGCAGCCAGCAGTCAGCAGAAGTGGCCTGCGGTACTGCATTCTAACCACTGCTCCACCTCAGCTCTAGGACTTAATGTCTAAGCCACTCATCATTTTTCTTGTTCTTCTCTGGAGTCTTTCCAGTTTCTCAGCAATCCTTCTTGAATTGTGTGACGCAAACTGGACCAAATATTCCAGGTGCAATATGGCATTGAGAAAATATAATTTGAAAAATAAATAAAATATAGTTTCACAATTAAAATGAACATATTTTTTCGTTCATGTGTCATTTCATGATGGGGACAGGATCGATTTGTCATCTAATGTAGTAAGGAGCCCATGTTCCTTACTACAAGTTTACGATACAAATTTATCATCAGATAATATTTGGACTGGATAAGTTCCTCCGCCCCATGAACCTTTGTTGTACTAAGATTTTTGAGGATGGATGTCTTTCTTTATCCTTAAATTTGGATAATCCAATCTTCTAGGTTCAGTCTTCTAGCAGCAATGAATGTCCCTGGAAATCTGGAGGATTTCCCTGTCTTTCTCGATATTTTGTTGCACACTTACAATACAATACAATAAAATACAATACAATACCAGAGTTGGAAGGGACCTTGGAGGTCATCTAGTCCAACTCCCTGCCTAGGCAGGAAGGGTGGTGGAGGGTGGACTACAGAAATCTGATAAGGATGATAGAAAGGTTAATAATCCTCTGCAAGTTGGCACTCTCAACTGTCAGATCCTTCTTTCTAAAAAATCTGCATACTAGCACAATAGAAGTACCTTGAGATATGAACTTTCTAGCTCCTTGAGTTAATTCTTAACAGAAGCATAACAAAGGGCATCCTAAATTATAATGAAAATTCACTGAGTAGTAAAATGAAAGCTAATTACACTGGAGAAGAGCCTAATGCTGGGAAAGATTGAGGGCAAAAGAAGAAGGGGACGACAGAGAATGAGGTGGATGGATGGAGTCACCGAAGCAGTCGGCATGAGTTTAAAGAGACTCCAGAGGATGGTAGAAGAAGGCCTGGAGGGACGTTGTCCATTGGGTCGCAATGGGTGGGGAACAATTTTGCAACTGACAACAAAAAGGGTTATTACTGGGATACCAACTGAAGGGTTTTTTTTAAGGTACTTTATTTTAAGGAAGCACAGGATTGGAAAGATCAGTGCCAAATGAGGGTCAGTTTAACCCAGTGGCTCTCCTCTAGAGTAAGAGCTTCTGGTCTGAATTTGAAAAATCTACAAGTTGTTTTGACTAACACAGTTTCAAGTCCATTTTGCTTGAAAACAAACCCTAGCGAGCTTGTTGGAGCCATTTCCAAAGCAAAGGTTCCCACCTTATTATGACAAACTGAACAAATGGAATAAAGAGCCTTTGTTCATTTGCCTCCGCAGACTAGCACTGGCACTCTCTGCAAATGATGATAAAAATGTGCTCCCATTGAAGTCAGCAGAAAATAGCGAGCTGGAAATAGAATAGTTCCTGTGTTGGACTAAGGATGGGCAGAATGCCCTATTTCCACTCCCTGGCATTTAAAACTTTTTCATTGGGGAGTGTTTTGTGGAATGCAGCAAAATAAGCAGCAGTCTGCTGCTCTGATCCTCAGCACAATTGGAAGCAACTTATCTTGCAATGTGTTCAGAATCTAAGTGTCAGCCATGGCCATCTGTAGCCATTGGTTACCATTTTGTCTTCTTGGAATCAGCCACTTTCTCTGTAGTAAGCATGTCAAGTTTGCCATAAGTTTTAAATTGATGTCTTGAACTAAGGAAGGAGTAGCATAAAAGAGCAGGTTTTATAGCCACATTTTGCTTTGTTTTACATTTCTGCTCATGTCAAGACATTTTTCAGTAAAACACTTTGTAGGTTATTGCTTCAATCAGGGAAAAATTCACACATTTCATTTAATAATAGTGTGAGAACATGAGATGGGCAACTATATCACCTCCTATTTGGATTCTCTCTCATTGGGCAATTGGCTGACACATTAAGAGGCAGTGATCTGTGAGAAGTGATCATGCAATAACTAGTGGTAACAGATTTACACGTTCACATTATCAAGCAATAGTTGCAATTATCACATTGATAACATATTGTATACTTACTGAGTTTTATCAGTAAACAATGTGTTTGTATATTTTAGAATAATTAGTCTTGAAAACTAACTTCTTTAAAATAAGCAGAGATTTGGAAATTAGCACTTTTTTATCATTATCATTTCTATTCGAAATGAGTCCTTCTATTTGACTCTTGGCAAAGCAATGCTAAACAAACCCATCCTTTGAATGAGTAGGCTGTTGTCTCACTTTCTGGATGCTTATTATCAAAACTAAACCAATGTGGGGGGGGGGGTGTTAAACTGCAGGCTGAATTTTTATAGATAGTATTGTTGCATATCATTTAATCAAAACGAAGCCCATATGGTCTTGCTAGGGTAAGGTGCAGTCTTCCAATGATTTTAATAGCATAACAAGGTTTAGAAGCCCAGAACTCATTGAAAGCAAGGAAATCTTCCTGGTATCACTGAAGCATTGATGTACAGGATTACTGAGAGCTACTGCAGCCTCAATCAATTCGTTTTAATGGAATTTAACTTCATGGTTAGATCAGGTAGCAAATCAACTCTTATTTTCCTCCTGTAACTTGCGTGAACTATGGGATCTGCTCTGGAGATCTTCCCTGAAAAGCAAATGAAGAAGACCAGGATAAAAAGTGTCATTGCATTTATGCCTTAAGCCTCACTGAAAGGTTTACAATTTATTTTTCCCATGTAATTTTTTTTTAATCCAAACCTTCATTATTATTTTCTTTTTAAAAAAAAAAAAGTTCAGAATTCCTTTTAAAACGTCAAGCTTATATACCCTGCTAGTAATGTTCATTTACTCATATTTCTTTTTACATATTGGTAGTTTGAGTTATTTGAATCTTTAGGTCATAAATTGACTACACAGATTGCAGTTGGGAGAAAAAAAATCTTGGGAACATTTTGGGTCTTTAAAAGGAACATAAAGCTTCCCAATTAACCCTTGACAGGAGGTTCATTACAAGCTTCGTAATCCTTTGCCAAGTCTTTTGTGTAACAAAACTAGCCTAGTACCAAGGATTTAGGAAGCTTAATCCAAACATGGAAAGGGGCTTTAAACGAAAAGCATTTATTCAGTTTTAAGACTTACATTATCTTTAAAAGCAGGTACTTTCAGCTACAACCCTACACACAAATACACAAATGCTTCTGGTATTGGTTGCCTACAGGAAAAAGGAATACACTCATCATATGGCTCATTATCTGGTCTGAGTTAGAGCAGGTTGGGGCAGTCAGGAGATTTTACACACACACAAATTACACAAACACACAAACACACACACACACACACACACGTTGTGGCAGCAATGAATAGGGATACAAAGCGTGTTTTTGGATACTCTTCGGCCCTTCCTCTTTGTTACACAAACACCAATAAATAATAGAAATGCCTAATATTTACTCCAGCCAAGGGACTAATTTAGCTACTTTGTAGGCACAAGATCTGTAGGTAAACATTAGGAAGAAAAAGGCACTTGTCTTTCAAAAGGAAATATAAGTACATATTCTTTTTTTAAAAATCAAGAGGAAAAAACCCCAGCGATAAGAGCTTTTTAACAAAGAAACAGACTGCTTTGGAAAATGATGAATTTTGCTTGAGTTGGCGGTGTTTAAACAGAGAGTAGATGAATGTACAACAGTCAGGGAAGCTATAAAGGTGGACTGAGTAGAAAACTGGAGTAGATGAGTTCCAAAGTCCGTGCAAATGGCTGCATACTATTAAAGGCAAAAGATATTCATCATTCTTTTCAATCTTGAATAAGATTTTTTCAGGAAAGACATTAAGAAATTACCTTCTTGACTATTAGTATCTCATCACTTTACACACTAAAGCTGATACAATTTTGTGTCCTATGCTAATGGGTTGGGTGCTGTCTACAATGGCTTGGAAGCAGGGCGGCTCTATAAATGTTTTAAATGAAATAAATAAATTAGATATTATAACAGTGGTGTCAAATATCGTTATTCAGAATTATAATCTTTGGTTCTGGTGACTGTTTATTCAACTATTAATCAGGTAAAGCATTTTGATTTAAGCTGGTCTTATGCCTCCCATTGTTTGCAAATCAGAAGACATCTACCACTTGTTCAGATAAGTATTTAATGAGTTCAGTATTAGCCACAGTGATTGTTGATATTAAAAGAATATACATCCTTTTTGTAATTATCAAGATAGGTTATTGTTTGTCTACTTTAACAAGATCTTTGATACTTCCCCAGGGATAAACAATTATTTCTATTAAAGCTACTGTTCCTCATACTTCTTATATGTCACCTCTCACCTTTAATTTACTAATTGATGAACACATGGGGTTTCCAAAGGTTTAGACTGGAATGGGAATTTAAAAAAACATTTTGGAAGAAAACAATAGAAACCTACTTTAGTAAACCTGTCAGGAAAGCTACAGGAGTCAAGGATATTGTTCTCCTCATCTAAGATGTTCACTGGGCATGAGCTTGTTTCAAAGGCATACAAGCAGCCATTCTCCACCTCCTGCACTTCCAAAAGTCTACTGCAAAGATTGATACACTCAGAAAATGAACCTCACACACTACAATATTCAGTGACTTTAGTTTTGCACCTCCTGCCGTGAATGATCACAAGTATATCCTGATCTGTATGAAGGGTTGTTTAAGCATATCCTAGTGAAAAATGGAGTTTATGATATAAATATATCATATATATCTCCACACTAGTTTATAAAACATGATATATGAAAAGGAAGGCATGTGGTTTCCATAGAAAGGCAGAGACCCAGCAAAACCTCTTCGCTCATTAGCTTCAATCTAAAATTGGATGTTGCAATCCACACAGTTTAGGTGTTTTGATCAGCAGAACTACATAGTGTACAGGGCAAATCAAAATAAGGGATTAGATTCTCTGTTCAAAGGTTTATACATGCAACAAAGTCTGAAGGACTCCATCAGCAATTTCAAATGTTTGTAACTGAAATAATACTATTTATTCACACCGGGTTTAAAGTGTGTAAAGAAATGTACACTTTGGATTTGGGGGGGGGGGGTGATTTATAAAAGTCACGAGACAACTTTCCAGTTATTCATAGTGTTTTTCCTTCAGGCCAGATGGAATAGGAACAGTAACAGTAGAAGAAAAAGAGCGATTTGAAGACATCAAAGAGCGGCTGCGGTTGTTATTGGAAAATCAAATCACACATTTTAGGTAATAATGGCTATTTCAATTTCCAAAGCAGGAGTCATGTCTTTAAGTTTCCACTGTTGGAGTTATCATGGCTTGCTTAAGTCGTGGCCTTTTTTTCGCTCATTTCTGCCCCCCACCCCCAGCTCCCAGGAGCACTCTGGAAGGCTCCTAAAGGCTATGCACAGCCATTTTTGCAAAGGGGGTGGAGTTTCAGGAGGCCAAAAATGCTGTATTCAGTGTATAAGATGCATCCAGATTTTCACCCTTTTTTGGGGGGGGGGAAGGATACGTCTTATACTCCGAAAAATACAGTAATGGTTGAAATCGATAGTTATGTGAGTAAAGTTCCACTTAGGATTGGAAGACTTCCTAAAGAAGTCACCAACCTTTCAGACCTCAGGGACCACTACATTCATAATTTTAAATCCTGCGGACCACTAATATGATTTTTTTAAAAAGATAAATAATATTTAGTGCAATATTTTTAAAAAAATGCAAATAATTTTTCTCTCAGACCACTGGTTGGTGATTACATTAAAAATGTCTCTTCCTCTTTAAAGTCTCCTAACATAAAACTCTTTTTGCTAGAGTTTTGTAACCTTTAGGGGTGTATCTCAAGAAGAGGGAATATAAAAGGAAGGAGGCATCTTGTTTTGGGGATCAGTAGAGAAAAGCCGTCCCCCAAGAGGAAACACCCCAAATGTTTTACTAGAACTTCAATTTTCCCATCAGAGCCATCATCTTGACTTTCGTGAGCATATTCTAAAACAAACACAGGTAGTCCTTGACATACAACTGTTACAATACCACTGAAGAAAGTAACTTATGTCCAGTCCTCACATTTATGACCATCAGAGCATTCCCCACAGTCACATGTCCAAAATTTGAGCAGTTGGCAAACCAGTATGTATTTACAATGGTTGGGGCCACATGGTCACCTATTTCACTGGCTTCTGAGTCAATGGGGAAGCTGGATTCACTGAATGACCACATGACTCACTTAACAAACTGCAGTGATTCACTTAACAACTGAGGCAGAAATAATATGGTAAAAACAGGCACGACTCAATGAGCAACGACTTTGCTTAGCAACATGCTGGTAATGTAGTTGTAGGTTGAGGACTACCTATATTTATTAATTAAAAGTGATGATGTGGTGATGGGCAGATTTTGGCTCACATTTTGCTTTTAAAACCAAAACAGCTGTTTTCTTTATCTCGGGACAATGACTGGGACATAATGTGGCCATATGATACCATGTTGTTGTCTGATATTTTTCTTCTCAGCCTTTTGCCTATCTCTTTATTACTAGCAATTGTCTGCTCTTTTTCCTCATGCCTTTTCCTCTCTTTGATTCAAGCACGGAAAAGCCCATTTTCTCTGAAAGAGTCCTGCACTTACAGGACTCCTAGGTATCTTTGCTCCTAATTCATCTTAAATGCACCAGTGAGCCATGATACAAAATCCAGGCTCCAAAAGCAATCATCAAATTATTTATTTGATGAAATCAAGAGAGGTCTAGGCAGAATAGGAAAACCAGAACAATCGGCTCTACCTGTTAAACATCACTTCCCATTTGAAATCCTCAGTAGCCTCACTTGCTTGCCTGGTAGAACTCCAAATATCATATCAAGAGGATGTTTGTGAGGACAAAACATTTGCCCATCCCCCAGATAATTTGGGAATTAACCAACATTGTTCATATTTATCAACATTGTTCATCTTTATTGGATCATTCCAAAAGTGTAATGGTATAAATTATATGTGAAGTAATGCTGGATCTAGCCATAACTCCTTTCCTGCGTTTAACCAAGATCTCAATTTATTTGAGCTTTGCTCATCTTCTTCATTCATTTAAAATTCTAGATTTTTCTTAAAAGGCATTAACTTAAATGTTCAACCCAAATCCTGTAGTTTCATTTAAGACAGTGCTTGTGGACACAGGATATCAGATGAAAAATAGACAGGGAAAGTTACTCTTTTTGTCAAATTGATGTAACTATATTAAGTAATATGTGCTAAAAATATTAAAAAGCTATGTATTATTTCTAGGTATTGCTTCCCATTTGGCCGACCAGAAGGAGCTTTAAAAGCCACTTTATCACTCCTGGAACGGGTAAGCATAAGATCAATATCTCAGGGGTTGCCACATAGGAGAGGGAGTCAAACTATTCTCCAAGGCACCTGAGGGTAGAACCAGAAGCAATGGGTGGAAACTAATCAAGGAGAGAAGCAACTTAGAACTGAGGAAAAATTTCCTGACAGAACAATTAACCAGTGGAACTGCTTGCCTCCAGAAGTTGTGAATGCCCCAACCCTGGAAGCCTTTAAGAAGATGTTGGATAGCCATTTGTTTGAAATGGTATAGGGTTTTCTGCCTAGACAGGGGGTTGGACTAGAAGACCTCCAAGGTCCTTTCCAACTCTGCTATTGTATTGTATTAAACCGGTCTGTACCGGTAGGAACCCACCTCTGTAGGAGCACCCATAACTTCCAGAGGCAAACCGTTCCACAGATTGTTCTCAAGGTCAAGAAACATTTTGCTGTCTGTAGTTGTGAGCTTTCTAGATGTATCCTAGTTGATCATTGGGGAGTTCTTACCATAATGCAATGCAGGCCCGTGGCTATATTTTATTAAAAGGTCTTATTTTTTTAAGTAACAATCTTCTTTAGTTAGCAGTTATCCGCCCTAAATCATTCAATTCTACCTTTTCTGCTTCCCTACTTTGATAAACTGCCACAAAGAAGGGGGGGGGGGTGGCGACCTATTCTCCAAAGCACCTGAGGGTAGGACAAGAAACAACGGATGGAAACTAATCAAGGAGAGAAGCAACCTAGAACTAAGGAGAAATATCCTGACAGTCAGAACAAATAATCATGGAATAGCTTGCCTTCAGAAATTGTGGATGCTCCATTACTGGAGGTTTTCAAGAAGAGACTGGACAGCCATTTGACCAAAATGGTATAGGTGTCAAACTCAAGGCTCGGGGGGCTGGATCTAGCCCGCAGGGTGCTTAGATCTGCCCGTGGGGCCTCCCTGGAAAAGCGAAGGACTGCCCTGCAATGCCTTTGCCAACAAGCTCGGGACTGCTGTGTGTGGCCTTCCCAAGCTTTGTTTTCGCTGGCAGAGGGTTGTAGGACACGAAGGGTTGCTGTTACAGATGAAAATGGAACTCAGGAGCCCTTTTTTGCTGGCAGAATACTTGGGCCAACAAAGGTGTCCCCCAATACGACTGACATCGAGCTAGCCATGCCCACACTCTGGCCACGCTCCCAGGTCCCGCTGAGGTGAAACACAACCCTGATGCGGCCCTCAATGAAATCAAGTTTGACACCCCTGATATAGGGTCTCCTGCTTGAGCAGGGGGTTGGACCAAGGGTGGATTTCTGGGGGTTCGCATAGGTTCGGGCGACCTTCTAGGTAGAATTCTGCCCAGTTCAGCAAACCCTAAAATGGCACCCCTGGCTGCCCCCCCCCCCACTCCTCCCGGGAGTCTCCATGTGGCCTGTTCATCATGCCAAATAAGTCCAGGGCCCACGCGGAGGCTTGGGGAGGGGGGAAACAGCCCTACTGAATGTTCTAGAAGTCCAGAAATTGATCTATTTCCAGTCTGAGGGCCTCTGAAACCCAGGGGAGGCAGTTTTTGCCCTCCAAGAGGCTCAAGGAAAATCTCCGGAGCCTAGGGAGGGTGAAAATGCCCCCCCCCATCGTGGTGCAGGACACCAACTAGGCCATGTCCAAGCCCACCCAGTAACAGGGCAGTGAACCCGTTGCTGCAATTTTTGAAACCACCCCCTGGCCTGGAACTAGAAAAACTCCAAGGTCCCTTCCAACTCTCTTATTTAAGTCGGCTCTGTTTAGCAGCAGATCAGCTAGCTTCAGCAATTGAATCAGATGTCCCATCAGCAATAAATCAGGGCTTTAGTTCAAGAAGGAAATTAGCCCTGGAACCTTTTATCAGGAAACAGAGTTTATAACCTACAAAAAAAAAAAAAAAAAGTTCACACTGAAGCAGCAGTGTTTTTTTGATAAAAGTTACTTCTAAAGAAAGATTACCCGGAAGTCATTTCAGCAATAAATAGCAGCTATGAAAACCTACATTCTTATGAGCAAGCTATTTATTTGTCCCTCGAGAATAACACCTAGCAGGAAATTATGAATTTGGCAAGTGTATGTGGGGATTATTTTTTTTTAACTCGCTAAACTAGTCCATATGTGAGCGTAATTCAGAGTTTTAGAGTGTAATCGAGAGATTGAGCGCTAAGTTGCTCCCATACGTTCATGGAATCTTTCTCAATTTCCTCTCCAAAGGAGAAATGTGTTGATAGTTCTTGACTTATGACCGATCATTTGGCAACTATTCAAAGTTGCAACGGAGGGACGGAGTCACACACACACACACACACACACACACACACTCAAATCAGGGCAGGACAAGTATTGCTCGCCTTTGACCTGTGGACTTTGACTCCCAGAATTCCATGCTGGCTCAGGAATTGTGGAAGTTGAAGTTCCCAGGTCATAAAGGGTCATTATCGCCGCCCCCTCCAAAAGAAACCTATTTATGACTTAGATCTGAAGTTCTGATAGGCCACAGTCACATAACTATTTTGGGTGCTCAACAACTGGCTAACATTTGACATTTTCAACACACTCGGTGATTAAGATAATAAGCTTGTCTATCAGAAATGTTGGCAGTTTGGCAGTTCGAATCCCTAGTGCCACATAAGGGAGTGAGCTCCTGCTACTTCTCCCAGTTTCTGCCAATCTGTTTAGGTTTCACCTTCCACTCCACTTCAGCTGTACAGCCCAATTGCTCACAGGTTAGGGACCCCTGCACTAGGGAACAATGGGTTTGCTT
>JAPKID020001890.1:0-14095 GCA_026931265.2 Tropidonophis doriae
TTTTGTTATATTTGTGCTGATAAATACATAAATAAGGGAGACTAGTATAGATCTATTTCAAGCTATTTATCTCTCATCAGCTGTTTTAGATGTGAGGCAATTATAATTCTGCTCCCTCCCGTATTTGACTCACATCTAAACCAGCTGATGAGAGCTAAATAGCTTGAAATAGATCTATACTAGTCTCCCTTATTTATTTATTTATTTATTTATTTATCTATCAATCAGCACAAAAACGTATCACACACACACACACACGCACACACAAACACATTTAACTTTACCGAAAAAAGTCAGTAGTCATTACTCTCTCCCCATTTTTTAACTTCCCTCTTTCTGTCTCTTAGTTCTTTACTTTTTGTCTTTTTCCTGCATTTTTTAATCTTATAATGACATTTAATAGGTAAAAATTTACTCACACTTGAATTTTGTATCATTGGAGATCCTTACTTTGAGGTGGATAGATAGATTATTTTGGCCATACCAAGGTGGCCTACAATCTTCCTTGTTCTTATTGAGAATGATCAAATCAAAACACAACAACCATCTTATTATTCAGTTACATTGTCACCATGGGGTCAAGCACAATGCCAACAAATCTGGTAAGGGGTTGTTTTGTTAAAATTATTTCTTGACAATTTCAGTGATATCTACATGTCTTTAATTTACTGTGCCTTTTTAAAAGATGATGTGCCCTTCCTCTTCTACTCAGATCCTGTGCCTCAAATCATTAAAAAATATAAAATTTATTTGGCAGCCCAGAGAGGATATAGCTATTCCTAAAGAACATTAATGAACTCAGACAAAGGCAAACTTTCAGAGAAATTGTAATGGTTTATTGAGTTGTACCTTCATCATCAGAATGTGATCTTCTATCATACTCAATAAGTGTTCAATAAGTGGGTTAAGTCAAGAAGAATTTGGAAAAAGTGGACAAATATATTTGTCTAGGTGAGACAGTGAAGCATTTCTGAATGTTAAATTTATGCATATGTACAACAGATAAATAAAAGATTCCCAGAGTGCTTTCTAATCCAGCTCACTTCAAACAACAAACATCCAATTTTTTTAAATCTTTTTTTTTTCCAGGAACTTCCTTTTTCCCTTATGCTGTTTACATTTTAATAAGGCTGAATTCATCTCAGATTCCCCAAGCCCTTGAAAACACTGATAACACAAGGGGAGGGAGCATATATTATTATTTTCAACTGTACAAAGAAAGAAATAGATGAACAAAGAATAATGTAAGGTATCAGAAGTCTCCCAAGAGCCATTCCTTTTGGCATTTCCATTTTAATTTCCACAGTTATGATCAGCTGTTGCTGAGTTTCAGAGATAGTTTCTGAACTTTGAGATGGGAATTTAGAACAAAGTGAATATCAAACTTGCTTTGATTCATTCTGCATGGTCAATATTTTAGGGATATATTAAAACAAAGCAGCTGGAAGGACCATGGAAGGAGCCAGAAGTAATTCATAGATGTTGGACCTGTTTAAAACTTTCCTATAATCCTTTTCACCTCCTAGAGCAGGGGTGTGAAACTCATGGCAGCATCATGTGACATATTGTGACTTTTCCCCCTTTGCTAAACAGGTGTCGGCATGGCCAGCGCATAACACATTTGGCCTATGGGCCAGGAGTTTGATAGCCCTGTTCTAGAGTTTGCTCGTTCTCATCCTGTCTCTAATTATCTCAGCATTGATTGAAGTATCACAGCAGGGGCACCTTCATATGTTTTTCATCATTTATCACAAGTCTTATTTTGGAGAATCATTTTCTGCTCTAGAAAAAAAGTGAAAAAATAAATTTAAAAAGGGGGAAAAGATCATGCATATGGAGTGTCGGTTGCTCCTTTAAAATCTCAGAGACATTTACAGAATGTGCAGTTGCCACAGCTCCTAGTCTGCTAATTGATTTTGCTTTTCTGTTTTGTCCTGCTTGTTATGACATATAGCGAAATAAGAGTATGATGTTTCTGTGGTGTGTGTGCAAGAAAAAGAAGTGTAAGGATACCAGATCTAGCTTATAATAAAGCAGACAATCACTCGATAAGAACAGAGTTCAGTCCATAGAAAGTATGATGGTGGTATTTTAAAGAACTGCTGAGTTAAAGAAAGAGAAGCACTCACTTTGTGATTATCTAACTACAAATTTCTGACAAGGAGAAAATATTTTCATTATGTCATATCACTCATGTCAGCCATGCTTCTGTTATCACCTTTAGGTCAGAGATATATTAATCGGCATATGGAACTCATATGCCAATATCAGTTGCACAGTAGGCTAAAAATACTTTCAGAGAGAAGAACAATTTGGCAAAATTCTCATAAATGGTTTAGAAGGATGAACTGAAGAGGTGGCTGAGGAATGTATGGGAATATTCTGTGTTTTACTGCATAATCCTCTCCCTAGGTGATTACATCAGAAGTGGTGGCACTTCAATAAAGGTTGAGTGAAAAATGTCATGAGATAATTCTTCCACATTTATTTCTTATTTCTTTTCTTTGGGAACCACAGACATCTGGCAATAGAGCAAAGCAATTAAATTCATGTACTGCAAAAATATTTCTAATTGATTGGAAGTTATTTTTGATATTCTGCAACAAGTCTGTGAAATATTCTTTGATGCATTAAAAATATTTTTTCCCCGTTCAATCAATTGATCTTCTATTTGAATGAACTTATTTTACTTCTAAATCAAGCTTGTTCAAAACACTCTGCTCGTGTGCTGGAGTTTTGAAAAATGAATCATTTATTAAGAATAAAGCAGATACCAATTGTTGTTTTTGTGCTAGATTAATTTTCTTCCAAAGGTTAAGATAGCCAGATGTACAAAGCAGTGGATTCTTTCATTCTTAGTAACTGTTTTGGAGATGTACTTCTAGCAAATATGGGTTGCATGACAATTTTTCCCATCTGATCACCTATTAAAAGTCAGAAATCCTCTCTCTCCCCCTCCCACCCCATCTGGAAACTTCAAAAGTGCTCCTTTAGTCAGTTAGATGTTATTTTTCTTGACTGCCACAATTTATTGAGAGGCAGTCAACCAACATAAAATCTTCATTGCAGTGATCAGATGAGGGGCTTCATGAAGCTGCTAATCACCATATAATAAGATACTTTGAATGAGAGGGAAAGGTGACTTGCTTAACATTCCATGACAACCTTACTCACTGTTAAACAGTTCTGCAACTGGCTAAACATGGGCTGCTAGATGGTGAAATTTAATAGACTGATTTTACACAACCATAATTTGGAATGCAGGATATGAATTTGCACACCTTACTTTCCTGAAATATTTACAAGTTTTTAACATAATTGTAAAGCTCATACCATATTACAATATGGTGGGAACACTGAAAAGTTACAACTAGCCCTGCCTTTCAAAAATAAGGAACTGGAGATTATGTATGTATGTATGTATGTATGTATGTATGTATGTATGTATGTAAAACCAGTGATTGGAAGTACTTCCTATACTCTGCCAGTCTTCTCATAGTTGCACTTTGCTTTGCAAGACCTTTCTTAGTAAATTCTCTGGACACTACGCTGACAGAAACAGCAAACCTTCTTGCCACAGCTCGCATTGATGTGCCATCCTGGATGAGCTGTACGACCTGAGCCACTGGTGTGGGTTGTAGACTCCATCACATGCTACCATTAGAGTGAAAGCACCACCAGCATTCAAAAGTGACCAAACCATCAGCCAGAAAGCATAGGAACTGAGAAGTGGTCTGTGGTCACCATTTGCCGAACCACTCCCTTATTGGGGATGTCTTGCTAACTGCCTATGCTTTCCACCTGTTGTCTATTTCATTTTCACAACAGCATGTGTTGTTTAAGTGTTCCCTTTATTTTTTTGAGCAGTGCATATAAATAAATAATGATGCATGAATATTTTTAAGTTGTGATACAAATTTATGTTATATCATCTTGTTTGTTAGCATGTATTAAAAAGAGAGAGCTCTAAGTTTTCTTTAGTTTGAGATAATGTCTGCACATGCTTAATGCTTTTGTCCAATTTCAATTAAATAATGTCTATATCCAACCATACTTTTAAATCTGTTCTCTAAACAGTTTAAACAAATATAGAACAAGATCAGGTCTAATTCCTTGGTATTCTGAATGGGAAGTTTTTCAATATATTTTGATTCAATTTTTAAAACAGTCAACATGCTTCATCAATTAAATATATTTACAGTTTGAAAACAGGCAGCAGAGAGATTTTGTGCTTGGATGAGGCCCAAACCACTTCTGAATAATTTGCAAAGGACACATAGCGCTATTGTGAAGACTTTTTTTATGCACGCTCAATTTTTTTAATTAACATTATGAGTACAAGTCCTCAACTTACAACCACAATTGAGCCCAACCTTTATGTTACTGAGAAATTTTATGACTTTTCTTGCCACATTTCTTAAGTGAAATTGTTAAATTTGTTGTTAAATTAGTAACCCGACTGTTAAGTGAATCTAGTTTCCCTGTTGGCTTGCAAAAGGTGATCACATGAGCCTGGAACACTGCAATCATCATAAATGTAAATCAGTTATCAAGCATCTGAATGTAAATCACACGACAATGGGGATGTTGCAATAGTCATAAGTGTGAAAAATGGTCATAATTTGTTATCATTGTTTGGCCCTGTTTGCCCTGTCCTATTGACCATCCTGGAGACCCTCCTGTGACCATCTTACATGAGCCGCTCCATTGGGGACCTTATGATGCATCTGCCCGGAAGCTAAATCAAGATCGATTTCTGCATCAATCTCTAACATCCAGGACTTCTCTGACTGTAGTCTACGATGTCTTGCTGTTGGGGGAGGCTATCCCTCTCTGGGACCTTTGCAGCAAACTGAACCCCATGGCTGGTGCTACCTCCCGGTTTTATTTTGTTCTATTCATATGTACTCAGTGGCTGAACTCCTTGCCCTGTGGGAGTCCCCTCTCTCGCAGGTGTGGCCCTCAGTTTTAATGAGGGCCCATCTCGATGATGGGTTTGTTAACCGTGAGAGGTGGCAGAAGAGGAAGCTGAGGGGATTTTTAGTTAAATTTTTAGTTTATGTTTTAAGGGGTCCCAGGGAGGGGGAGGGTAAATTTAGAACTAGGGTGAGGGGGAAAACTCACCGGGGAATATTTTTAGACTGGCTAGGGGCCTTGATGGGGAAGTGTAGGGTCTAAAATTGGGGAGGGGATGAAGGCCTGTCCAAAAGAGGGCTACTCCAACTGTACTGTGAGTGGGAGGGGCAGGTATGGTGAGAGTTGAGGGCCATATCAGGGGAGGGGAGGGCGCACTCACTGTCTTCAAGCGGTGGTGCCCTCTGACCTTTGTTACTCCTCTTGCGGCCCAGGGAGTTTAGGATCTCAGGGCCTGGGTCTTCAGCTGTTGCTGTGTAACGCCAGGTCCATGGTCAACAAAGCCTCCCTCATCCACGATCTAGTTTTGGAGGGGGCGTGGACCTGGCAGGTATTACAGAGACCTGGTTGGACCAAGAGGGCAGGTGCCCCTCGTGGAAATGTGCCCACTGGGTTACCATGCTTTCCACCAGCCAAGAGCCCAGGATGGTCTGGAGGGTCTAGACCCGAGGGAGACCACTGTGCCTCAGACAGCTGGGTGTGAGTCTCTCTGTTTGAAGTGGGGTCATAGGAGGCAGCTGGGCTTGCTGATTGTGTACCTGGCTCCCCGCTACATATCAGCAGCCCTATCCGAGCTTCTCAATGTGATAGCTGAGGTGGCGGCTGGTACCCCCAGGCTGTTAGTCATGGGGGATTTCAACCTGCCATCAGTAGGCGAATCATCTCAGATGGCGCAGGAGTTCATGGCTTCCATGATGGCCATGGACCTGACTCAGTTAATTCATGACCCCACTCACACTGGAGGACACACATTGGATCTTGCTTTTGTCTCTGGCCAGTGGTTGAGTGATCTTGATTTGGGGGAAATAGTCATCAAACCCATGTCATGGTAAGATCACTCTCTCCTTTGGCTTGACTTTCCAACCGCTGCACCCCACCGTGGGGAGGCGAAACTGGAATCGGTGAGATGGTTCCGCCCCAGGCACCTGATGGACCCTGAGAGGTTCCGGATGGAGCTTGGGCCGATACCTGAGACCCTGACCCACAACTCGACTGAGGATCTGGTGGCCGCTTGGAATATTGAGGCTGCAGGGGCCCTGGACTGAGTCATGCCCTTGCGGCCTCTCACCCAACGCTGAACCACCTTAGCTCCTTGGTTTTCCAAGGAATTGAAGGTGATGAAGCATTGGAAGAGATTCCTAGAGAGCGGCTGGAGGGCCACATGCTCCGAGTCTGATCAGACACTGGTAAGGTCCTATTTAAGGACCTACCTAGTGGTGATAAGAGCAGCAAAATGCAATTATTTTTCCGCTCTTGTCGCATCTGCAGATAACCGACCAGCCGCCCTGTTCAGGGTGACCCGCTCCCTTCTTCAGTTGAGGGTGCGGGATACTCCCTTGCAGGGTCGAGCGGAGGATTTTGGGCATTATTTGCAAGATAAAATCAATCAGATTCGGGATGGGTTGGCCTCCTACTGGACTAGTTCTGACGGGCTGATGGAGGCAGGTCTTGAGAATGTTATCTGGGAGGAGTTCGATCCTGTGACTCCTGAGGACATGGACAGGCTGCTGGGGCGACTGAACACCACCACATGTTTATTGGACCCGTGTCCCTCCTGGTTGGTACTGGCCTCCGGGGAGGTTACACAAGGCTGGCTCCAGGGAATTACTAATGCTTCCTTGACTGATTTGTTAAATAATCTGTTTTCTTGATTAGCTATGGCATTCTCAAGGATTTCCCCAATACCAACATTCAAAAGTGTGGGTAAAATATTACCAGTTGGCAAAATGCACACCCAGACACCTATAGAGGCAAAATCATGGGAAGGGGGGGAGCAATTAAATGCATTGTGAATTATAGTCAAACTATACCCCTTTTAGACTTGTGAACAAGGTGATGTAAATATAAAACAATGGAATTTGTGGGGAGATAACATACTGTTGTTTTGGCTTCATTCTGGTTAGGAACAAATATGGATCCAAAGGCCAGGGATTTCAAATTGAAATTGTCAATAGTAATTCATCCAACAACAGTAACATAGAAATCTTTCCATATAATCATGCAAAATATCATAAGTCAAAAATTTTGATTACCCAAGTATGCTATTGTAGAAAGTTAGGACCAACCCAGCTCCTAGAAGAATGAACTATTCTAGGAAATATTTAAAAGGCAGAATATTTCCCCTAAAAGACAAGTAAAAACCTTAAAAGAAACAGAAACTCATCCTCCAATCCCTGCCCCCAGCAGATATTTTGGTACAGGCCTGTCTACAAGACAAAAAGACCTTCACTCTCAGGACATAATAGGATTGGACCAGTGGTGAAATTCAATTGGTTCTGTGGGCATGGCTTGGTGGCCATGGCAGGGGAAGGATACTGCAAAATCTCCATTCCCACTCCACTCTGGAGCCAGCCAGAGGTGGTATTTGCTGGTTCTCTGAACTATTCAAAATTTCCGCTACCAGTTCTCCAGAACCAATCAGAACCTGCTGAATTTCACAGAGGGTATAAATACCTCTCTCTCTCAAACCTATGTGTTCAACTGCAGCAGGACTTCAAACCCATGTTGTCCTGTCCACCAATAAACCATCTTTCCAATCAGTCTCCATGTTTCCAGTGTCTTTCTCCCCACTTGGAACTGAACCCAGATGGATATTTCTCCCAACACTATTAAACATAGCATATTATATTAAAATATTGTATTGTGAAAACAGAGTTCCAAAACAGAGTTACAGAAAACCCATTTCCTTTGTTAATAAGAAAAGCAACTATTTTATTTTATCACGGTTTCATAATATTGTTTCTTCAATGTACTATATCTAAGTTGGTTTGAGCTAGCACAGGGATGTCAAACTCAAGGCCCAGGGGCCGGATCTGGTCTGTGGGGTACTTAGATCTTGCCAGCAGGGCCACCCTGGAAACAACAAAGGACTGGCCCGCAGTGCTTTCCCAGCAAAAATGGGCTCCAGAGCTCTGTTTTCAAATGCCACAGCCTCCTGCAACCCTCTGCCAGTGAAAACAGAGGTTGGGAGGCACTCTGTTTTCACTGGCAGAAGGTTGCAGAAGGCCGTGGCAGCCAAAAAGAGAGCTCTGGGGTCTGTTTTCGCTGGCAGAGCACTTGGGCCACCACAGGCACCCCTGACAAGAGTGACATTGAGCTGGCCACGCCCACCCCAGGCCCCCAAGGTCAAACACAACCCTGATACAGCTCTCAATGAAATCAAGTTTGACACCCCTGAGCTAGGAGGCCTATCATTAAGAGCTAGTTGGCCAAATCTTGCTTTCTTCTCTTTTCTGAGCAGAGATATCCCTTAGGTTCTTTCTGAGTCATTTCCCCTTCTCTCCTCTTTCTTGTAAAGATTATCCCTTTTTCACCCAGCAAAGCAACGTTCAGACACAATCTTCCTCTTTGACTATCTTTCCCTAAGTAGGCCCAACCTGTTTCCTCTAGCCAAGCCTTACCTTTCCATTGCCTACAAAGCCATCACTGCCTCAGCAACAACCCCCACCATTATGAACAATGTTGGATAGGTATGCTGCTAAGCGGGAAAGGCATTGAGGTATTAAGTGCATGATCCAACTAATGAGGCCCTGTATTTGTCAGGCAACCTGCCATGTCAGCTTACATTATATCACTGCAGCCATACCATTCCTCTGGAATACCTCCTGTGACCCAACCTTTTTGTCAATATGGTGAACAGTGCCCTTGTTTTGCTAGGAAGCAACTTCAACACTTAACAAGTATTGTTGTGAACCAAAGATAACTATTCGGATGAATTTGACCTCTGATCAAAGTTATGTTTTTTTTTAAATTTGACTTATGGTATTATACATACTGTACCAAATTCTGGGTGGCTTACAACCAAAGGTTAAACAATAAATATTACATTTTAAAATGCAGTTCACCACTAAGTCCTCTATCAACTTCACCCTATCCCAGGGCTGGGGGGGGGGGAGTCAGGTCAAGTGTTTTTTGGAAGACTAAAAAGGTAGGAAAAGAATGGAACTGAATGGAAAAAGAACACTTCCTAGGTACCATAAGATGCCACAATGTTTAAGGGGAGTAACAAGGAGTGTGCTCAAGCCATCTGATCTGGTAGAACCAGTAAATGTACTTAGGAAGAGTTGATTCCACAGATAGCCTGGTCCAGTGCCATGTAAGGTTTTAAAAACAATAACCTGGATCTTGAATTTCCCCTAGAAGGAAACAGGGAGCCAGCCACTAGCGCTTTCACAACTGGGTGTAACATGGGTAAACCTAGGGGCAACCAACACTGCACATCATTGCATTCTGGACCAGTTATAACTTGGTGTTCTTCAAAGCTACCCCATGTAGAGGGTGTTTGAGTAGTCGAAACTGTAAGTGACCAAGGCATAAATGATCCTGAACATGGCCTCCCAATCCAGAAAATTTATGCCTTTGCTTTACAAACAAGAAAAATAACAAAAATGCATATTATAATAGAATTATTTAAAGTCAAAAAGTATATGTAAATTTATTGTAAAAAGACAATTTAATTGCCATATTTTTCACAGGAATGAAAAAGACTATTATACCATTTTTGAGGGAAAAGGTTTTAAAAAAACAAAATTCAATCTAAAAGATTTAGCTTTCTAAAAGGATTATCCTATATAATAAGGATGTATAGTCACTGTAGTGTGGTGTGAGTTTATTCAACTGGATTAGTTAATAAACCCTGGTTAAGCAAAGTGTATGACCCTGGTGATGTTTGCAAAGATGCAACAAGGTTTAAGAAAATGTTCACAAAACACAAGTAATTTTTGATTAAAATTAAAGCTGCTTATTCCCAGATATTGTGCCAGTTTGGGAGTACTGCGAAACTTCACATACCTTATAAAACCATAGACCACACCTGGAATATCTAGTTTTGGTCACCATGTTACAAAAAAGATGTTGAAACTATGATAAAAGTGCAGAGAAAACCAAGATGATTAAAGGCCTGGAGGCTAAATTATGTGAAAAATAGTTGCAGGAATTGGATATAGCTAGTCTAGAGAAAAGAAGGACTAGGGATGTCATGATAGCAGCATTCCAGTATTTGAGGGGTGGGACAAAAAGCAATGGATGAACGCTAATGAAGGAGAGATGCAACCTGGAATTAAGGAGAAAATTATCTCAGTAATAGAGAGAACAAGTAGCCTGTGGAACCACTTGCCTTCAAAACCTCCATTGTTTCATCACTGGAGGTTTTTAAGAAGAAACTGGACAGCCACTTGTCTGGAATGGTATAAGGCAGGGATGTCAAACTCGCGAGCATGGCCAGCATGTGATTCATTCACGCTGAGGGCCGCAAGTTTGACCCCCCTGGTATAGGGTCACCCACTTGAATGGGGTTGGACTAGAAGACCTCCAAGGTCCCTCAACCTCTATTCTGGTTGATTGAAAATCCTGGCATCAGCTTTAGACCTGCAGTTTGTCACAAATGGTGCAAATGTTCTCACTATGATGGGCCCCGGCATTTGGCATGTTTGTTCTTAGCTTCAAGAAGTTACAATGTCTGAGATTATTAAAAAATATAAGGTTCTGTAATTCCTTTATAATAAAAAGTAAATATAAGATAATAAATGTAGAACACAGGCAGCTAAAAACAAGTGGATTCATATGTTATGCTAAGCTATAATTTGGTTACACGTGGCTTATTGAATAAACCACACTTGATGCAATTAAAATAACATTAGGGTAGCAAATGTGTTTTGTTTAATTTTGACACTGTACTGTACAGACATGGCTATTATTGGAAAAGTAACAACAGAAGGGGAGTTAAATTTTACAATGACAAATGCTTGTGCAGCAGACAATTATCTTCTGTTTCTGAATTGGTTGCTGTTACAACTTCACACCTCTTTAATGAGTTATAGGAAGGGAGGGAAAATTACCTCAACAACAGTCTTTTATAACCTCTGTTATGTTTTGTGCTATTCTGAGCATAATGTACAAAATGTTTTCGGGAACCCTATCATTTTTTGTCTCTTCTGTAGTTCTTCTAGTGAACAATTTTTTTAAAAAAGGTGTAATTGTGGTAAACGTATTGAATTTTGAGGCTAACATAGATATGCATTTCCATGGCTGAGAGAAAACTACAGTTTTCATAGTAACAGAAGGGTCCTTTACCCAAAATTTCACCTCGGAGTGTCTATCAATTCTGCCTTATATCGATTTAGGCACTTGCAACCCAGTACTTTCAAAAGACTTAGTAGACCAACAAACTGCAGGGCATCAGGCTTTATGTTCTGGAAGCAATGTATAGCTAGTTACTATGGTAACAGATATATTACAATAAAGGACTTTTCTAATGTATTATGGTGCAAATGCAGAAAAGAAATATATTGGAAAAATACAAAGAAATGCAGTAGAAAAAACCTGAAAGGCTGTATTTATAAAATAAGAGAAGGGAGGGCAACACACACAATTGGCATCAAGGTTTGTTGAAGGTTTTCTTAACAATTCTGTGGCTTATTCTCAATAAAATAATCACTACTGTTTGAATCTAGATCACATTACAGAACATACTCTTAATTATTAGTTATTCCAGGTGTGCTCAGACCTTTCTTCTTTGAACAACAATTATTTCACCAAGCCCCTATTATAATTCTGAATGGTTTTGCAGACTAGACTAATCATGGTTTGTTTAATCATGTTTTTACATGACATAGCACATTGTGAGACTTTACATAACATGTCATGACAAGCCCAAAGAAAGTATGCTTTAGTTTATTGCAGCATATAAATTCAGGCACTACAAGCCAAGTTTGGCTGAGATATAACTGGCTTTATGTCAATCAGTAAGCTTCATGGCCCAGGCAGGATTTGAACCAGCAATACTGACACTAAACAGCCATTGGCTTTCTAAGTGTCTCCAATGCAACTATATTTGTAACACTTTGTTGGAAGAAATATCCATCTGGTTTAGTTCCAAGCCGGAAGAAAGGCACTGGAGAAAAAATGGAGACTGGAGGATGATTGGAAAGAGTCCATTTATTGATGAAGCAGAAGTACCAAGCACATGTGATTCTAGACAGCTGACCACATGGAGTTGAGAGTGGGGGGCTTTTATACCATCTCTTGGGCTTTGCACTTGAACTTCCGGTTCCTGTGCAAGAACATGTATTCTATTGGTTGTTGTAGTGGTCATAGTCAACTCCGTAGGTTGTCTGAGCTAAATTTGGTTGACATTTGGAGGAGGATGCAACTTCCTTAGCAGATTGTGCAATGTGGGGAGCACTGCTGCTAGACGGTAGTGGTTTAATCCATTGTGTCCTGAAGGGTCATGTCCCTTCACCCTGGAGCTGAAGGTCTTTTGTTTTGTAGATAGGCTGGCCCAATCTTTCTCAATGGGCACGAAATACCTGCAGGGAGAGGGGGAGCTGGAATTCTAAGCTTTTGTCTTCCTTAAGATTTTTATTTCTCTTTTAGGGGAAATATTTTATTTCATTCTTCTAGGAGAGACATGGGTGCTAACTTCCTAAAAATTAATTGTAGAAAATTAATACAGTGTGTGTGTGCGTGTGTGTGCGCGCGCGCGTGTGTGTGTGTGTGTGTGTGTGTGTATAATATTTATATTAGTATAGGGATGATGATCTACATTGTAAGACAAAAGTAGAGAATCATAAAGTCGTTTGGATGGCACATAAAATTCACTTTCTTTCAATGTATGTTAGATTCAAAACCCAGTAGCAAGTTGTGGTGTATGCACAATGGAAAGGGGGAGAAAAAGCTTGTCAACAGGATCCTATTTGTATGGCCTTGGAACTGTGCAATTGAAGAAACACTAGGAAATTTATACTCTTGCTGGAAAGCCAGTGCTGCATTGGATCATACATCAGCTGGAGATATTTCAAGAAAGGCCCTCAATACTTTGCCCTCCATAAATTCTCTGAATCCTCTCTCTGTGCTGGAGTCAGATAACAAACAGAAAGACAATGACTCCAAGAATCCAGGCTGTCCATCTGCTCTGCACTTCCAGATTCTTGCTTCCCTAGCGCCAGCTGATGAAATTTTCATAGTTGTAGTGAGGTTTCTCATTTCCAGCAGGCTGTGTTGCCTTGAAGCTTCCACAGTTGTGCCCTGTTCAGGTTTCCATGGGTGTCTGTCCTAGGTGACAATGATAGGAGCCATTTGCTCTCTTAACAGTCCTCTTAAAGCTCAGGATTTCAAAGCAAACGACACATTAACACGTTACAAGAGATTAAGAGCCTCTTTTACAGACTTTCTGAGTTCTGCTTCATGTAGTTAGGGGTCACACCTTTTAAATTCAATCTTATTATGTCCAAGGTCAAATAGAAAATCTCCTTTCCACAGAAAGTTTGAGTATCACACATCTGTTGTTTCCAAGGGTGGGTTCTAGCTGGCATTAGTGCTTGTTCGGTCGCACGCATGCATGCGCAGTTCAATAGAAATTGTTCTGCGCATGCGCAGAACTAAAAAAAAAGATGGCAGTGGCAATGGAAGCAACCAGGGAACTGATTCGGGGACATGGCCAGCCTGGGTTGCTCCCGGTTGTGCAACCCAGACCAACATACCACTACCGGTTCAGTCGAACTGGGCTGAACCGATAGGAACCCACCTCTAGTTGTTTATCTGTTTGTGACATGTTGCCATGTACTTGGATTTTGTAAACTATATGATAAATATGGCCTAAACTAGGGATGGACAATTATTTGGTGATCAAAATTCCAACATATTTTGGAATTTGCAGTTAAAATTATGATCTATTGGACAAAATGATAGTATGTTGTCACCAAAGGTGGTATGGAAAGTATTTTATAGTGGACTTTTTAAAAAATAGGTTAAAAATTTTTATGGTCTCAGCCAAAAAGAAAACTTATTCCGCTAAAAAAAAAATTTATTTAAAAATTGAAATCTCTTTCTTGAAACTTGTCCTTAAAATTTAGTGGCCTCATTCAGCTTATTCATCTCCAGTCTAGGATCTAGAATATGCCTTCCCCAGACTTATTGTCTTTTAGATGTACTGGATCTATACATCCCAGAATTACCTACTAAA